>VXBA01003073.1:47664-101500 GCA_013399895.1 Serilophus lunatus | reverse complement strand
TGTGTGTAATTCTATGTGTAATATCCCCTACAAGCACTGTTCAATCTCTCTTTTCTGGACTTTTCCTGTTCCCTGGCCTCTGTCTTCTAACATTCCAGCCTCCCATGAGCAGAACTTAACCATAAAAGTGAAAGGGTAGAATGAAAATACCTATGTTCATGTAGTGCTTTCACAGCAAGTCATTTCTTATCGGGAATATTTAAAAATATTTATGTGATTTAGGACCATATTTACCTTGATGTACAAACTGCGGTTTTCTAAAGTCCCCTTAACCTGAAATCATAGAAACATAGAATAGTTTGAGTTGGAAAGAACCTGAAAGACCATCCAGTTCCAACCTCTGCCATAGACAAGGGCACTTTCCACTGGACCAGGTTACTCAGAGCCCCATTGAACCTGGCCTTGAACATTTCCATTTCTGGGTAAGCTGTTCCATTGTCTCACTACACTCACAGGGCAGAATTTACTCCTAATTAATCTAAAACTACTTTCTTTCCTTCTAAAGCCAATGTTGTCTCAGATCAAAGAACCACAAAATCNACCATCCAGTTCCAACCTCTGCCATAGACAAGGGCACTTTCCACTGGACCAGGTTACTCAGAGCCCCATTGAACCTGGCCTTGAACACTTCCAGGGATGGGGCATCCATGACTTCTCTGGGTAAGCTGTTCCATTGTTTCACTACACTCACAGGGCAGAATTTACTCCTAATTAATCTAAAACTACTTTCTTTCCTTCTAAAGGCAATGTTGTCTCAGATCAAAGAACCACAAAATCACAGAAACACAGGATGGTTCAGGTTGGAAGGGATCATAGTGAGTCACCTGCTCCAGCCTAATTGGTCAAGAAGGGGCATCGTAGAACACACTGCACATGATTGTGTCCAGATGGTTCTTGACTATTACACAGTAGAAAACGTTGTCTAATTCTCCCAACCTGTTTGCCACTACCACTCATTAAAAAATTGTCAGACAATCAACATGACAGGTTGCCCTTTATTATCTGTTCAATATCCTTCATAAAACAATTGAGCAATTTAGCTGTGATTTTTTTTTTTTTTAATTAACCAGAGGACAAAATAATAATGGCAACTTATGACACTGATTTTTGCTTTTAAACTCGGGTTACAAAACTGAACATGCAGGCAGGAATCCCCCTGTTCCTAAACCATGGTTTAATTATCTGGATTTAAAATACATTTGACTGCTCCCTTTTGATTTACTGATTCTGCCTGATAATTAGCTCTCTTCTCTTTTTTCCCCTCACTGACTTTGTTTGATAAGGCTTTTATGGAGTCTTGGCGTGTGTAATTCAGTAAGTCCCATTTGTAAAGCAGAACATCCTCTCCCTCCTTTTCTGTTCTGTCCCGGGCTTGGAGTAGAGCAGAAGCCTAATTGGCACTGTTTACAAACCATTGCACTTGGGAAGAGCTGTGCTTCCATTGGATAAATAAAGTTACAAGAGATGAGAAGATCATAACTAATTCATGCTTTGAGCCATCTATGAGATAAGAAAGAAGAAGATGGAAAAAGAGAAGAAAGTAAAAGAGAAACAGGTACATTTAGAAGGCAAATAAGTTACATTGCAAGTAAAGCATCTGGAGTTTTTGTAAGAGATGTGCTGTGAGCAACTGATGCATCAATCAAAAATTGCCATGATAAGGGGTGGAAATGTTAAAAATAAATTATAAAAAAAAAAAAAAAAGAAAAAGAAGGAATCTTTGCAGGACTTTGCAGTGCCCCACTTTATCAAATCAGAACCTGTCCCACATGAGCTGAATGAAACCTGGATCGCTGCCCCAGAAAGTTTGTATTATTGTTAACACAACATTTTTTTACTTAACTTAGATGTAAGATACATCAGAGAGCCCATAAATCAGGTGGCTGGATCCTAGGAAGAGAACACTGTGGGGACAACACCCAGACATCACAAGGACAGAACAAGAACTGGGACATCCTCTTCTAGAATAGTACTTCAACCTGTGATGAAGGACCCTCCAAGTCTAGAGGCATTGTCATTGTCTCTAATACCCCTATTTCTGTGACACAACGGAACCAGGATTTTAAGTGCTCTTTAATAGTATCTCAGTATATAGTCAGAAGCATAGATGATGGGAATGATGATGTTAAAACTGACTGAAATTACACACACAGAATTACACACAGAATTAATAAGGTTGGAAGAGACCATGGAGATCATCAAGTCCAACCTTTACCCAGGTTAACAACCTACCCAACATCAGTCTAACATCTATACCATCTAAACCATTTAAACCATCTAAACCATACCACTAAGTTCATCATCCAACCTATCCTTAAACACATCCAAGGACGGTGAATCCACCACCTCCCTGGGAAGCCCATTCCAGCGGGGGATCACTCTCACTGTGAAAAAGTTCCTCCTGATATCCAACCTAAACCTCCCCTGATGCAGCCTAAGACTGTGTCCTCTCGTTCTGTCATTGAGAGCCTGAGAGAAGAGACCGACCCCTGCCTGCCTACAACCTCCTTTCAGATAGTTATAGACAGCAATAAGGTCACCCCTGAGCCTCCTCTTCTCCAGGCTGAACAGTCCCAGCTCCCTCAGCCGTTCCTCATAGGGCTTGTGTTCCAGCCCCTTTACCATCCTCGTTGCCCTTCTCTGGACATGCTCCAGCAACTCAATTTTATGATTGATAGATTTTTATGAATGATGCAAAACCACGTATTTTATCTGCTATTTTGTAGCTTAGGGATTAGGCTGAAGTTCAGGCTGCAAGATAATCATCCATATTCACTGGAAAACCTTGTATAATTATGTTTGGAAGCAATTTCTTCCTTCTTTAGACTTAATTGATTGTAAATCAACTTTCATGAAGTACTAAATCCTATGAACAACCTGAATTATTAAATGACTTGAACAACAAAGCTTTTGCATTTCAGGAGTCTGTCTGTTCCCTGTAAGAACTGGGAAAATCTACTTTTCTGGGATTGAATCCCAGTCTTGGATGCCTCCTAATTCTCCTGAGACAAGATGTAATTCGAACTGGGAAACCATGTTCAGGAGAAGGGGCAGAGGAGACCTAGCAGCTGTTCAAAGACATTTACTCTTGATTCCAAGATGCAAGAAAGTGGGCATGGAAGGAAAGACCAGCATGACTGAGTAAGGACGTCCTGGTCATACTTAAACACAGAAGAAAATTGCATAGACTAGAACACACACCTTGGGAATCATCTAGGGTTACTACCTGGGAGCCTAAAGATGGAACCAGAAAGCTAAGTCACAGCTGGTGTTAAATTTGTCAAGGTACTTGGAAAATTGTAGTGGTTTCTACAGGTACGTTAGTCAGAATGCAAATATTAAAGTAAAAGTCCCCTCATAATAAATGAGAAAAGGAATCTGGTGACAACTGACATGACAGTGACTGAGGTACAGAAAAATATTTTAACCTTTGTTTTCACTGGAAAATGCTCTTCCCATTTCTCTTCAGTCGCTGAATCTCAAGGCAGAGTTCCACACATCATAGGAGCAGATAGTTGTGGGTTTCAGACTACCTGAGGAACCTGAACATGTCCCTGGGACCTAGTGAGGTATATCCCAGGGTCCTGAGAGTACAGAAGAAGACCATGAAAATTATGAGAGGGCTGGAGCACCTCTCTTGTGAAGAATGGCTGAGAAAACTGGAGTTGTTCAGCCTGGAGAAGAGAAGGCTCAAGGAAAAACTCTGTTCATCCCAAGAAAATAGAAGGGGGTTTATGAGAAAGATAGAGAGAGGTTTTCTCTTTTTTTCACCAGAGCCTGTAGTGACAGAACAGGGGGTAATGGTTTTAGAATTAAAGAGGGTAGATTTAGGTCGGACACAATGAAGATTTATTTTTTTTATGATGGGGTGATGAGGTATTGTAACAGGTTGTCCAGAGAAGTTTTAGGTGCTCCATCATTAGAACTGTTCAAGATGATGTTGAATGGGGCTTTGAGTTATCTGATCTAATGGCAGATGTCCTGGCCCATGGCAGAATGGTAGGAATAGGTGATCCCTAAAGGTCCCTTACAACTCAAAACATTCTCTGATTCTGAGTCTACAAACCATTTGTCTGTATCCTGTTATCTCTGCTTAATGCATTTAGGAAGAGCTGTCATCCAGCTGGCTGAGTATAGTTTTGTCTGGATATAGTTTGTGGATTAATAAATATTTCTACATATAGTACTCTGCCAATTCCAGAGTTGATTGATTGCTGATTTTTTTAATTAATTCCCCGAAATTTTAATAAAGAATTATCATCACGTGTGTCCAGGGAGGAGGTAGGAAGGTAGTGAGGGAAGAAGTGAAGATTCTAGTTCAGTGGATCCATCAAGTGCATGTTTATTAGCAGTAGATATTACTGCTTCTCTATTATTATATGTTTTGTTAGATCTTCTTTTTTTGTGAGTTAAATCAAGCTCTCAGTTTCCTGAAGCAACACAAAATAATAGGTAGAATCAGAGCTTCCTTTGGAAAAATGGAAATCAAATTCTGAGAAATGGGCAAAGTGTGCCAGATGGAAAAATATAAATCAAAGTTTGGAATTATTTCTGAGAATTTGTTCTATCATATTTCCATGAGTTAAATAATGGTTTTCAAATGAGAGGTGAGTAATATTATCATCTTTATCATAAGTGGAAAACGACTCCATGTCAGTACAGGTCCAGCACACAGGAAAGGTTTTGAAATTACAGATAGTGGATTTCTGGGAGGTATGAGGCCTACATGGGGGAATATTTTGTGGATGATGTATAAAAAATCCTTGTAAAGCCACAAAAGAAACACAGCAGCTGACAGCAGACCGACATTTGTTCTTCGGAACACTATTGCCAGTGGAAAGTTTATAAGCAGTCAACCATTTTTGAAAACATTAGGAAATCACAGGTCTATTGAGAAGACTGCAATCATTTTGAACGACTTTCTTCTGTATGAGAAAACAGTAAAACCGATTTCCTGAATTTAAAAAAAAGAGAGAGGATATTGTTCAGAAGATTTCTACATAAACAGAGAGGGACAAATACACTTCTTATTTTTTTCTTCAACATTTCTTCATTTCAAGTAGCAGTTTAAGATATCACACAAGTCTGGTCTCTGTTGATTCTTAGTTAGCTATCTGAAGAGATCTTTAGATTAACAGAAAAGAGTTGCATCAGGCACCTACCTCATTCATAGCAGAAACCTTGAGATTATCTAATTAAGCTAAATGTGAAATGAGCAATTTCAGAGTCCTGCAGCCAACAGCTTCTGACCTGGGGTACTGCTGGATGCAAAACATCTGGTGAATCTGGAAGTGCAGTACAGATTTAGAAAGGTAACAGCTTGAAAAGGCTGGAGGTGAAGGAGAGAGCAAGGTTGAAAAGAGGGAAGGTGCAGAGTCTGGAAGGGGTAAAGAGGTGGAGGAGAGATGTTAAAATGTGTTTGTGAAATGTGGGCTCATGAAGGGGTCGTCTAGGGAAAGAGGAACAGTTCTCTTGGATGGCAACGTCAAGACATGAAATATTGAGGTTAAACAGGAGCAAGCAATGTTCTTCCAGGTCATTTGTGAATAAAGGCAGCACAGATAAAAATCAGGCGAAATCTGTTTAATCTGAAAATGGGCTGCTGGGCCATTGTGTGAACACAAAGTGCTTTCTCAAAAGTTTCCCTGAAAAAAGATTGTGTATCAGAAAGAAATTTTTTACTGTGAGTGTGGTGAGGCCCTGGAACAAGTTGTCCAGAGAAGCTGTGGCTGCCCCATCCCTGGAAGTGTTCAAGGGCAGGTTGGTTGGGCAACCTGGTCTAGCAGAAGGTGTCCATACGGCAGAGAGTTGAACAAGATGATCTTTAAGGTCTCTTCCAACCTAAACCATTCTATGGTTCCATGACAAAAAAAAATCTCAGGTGAATTAGAGCAGCCAGAGGGAGCAATGTCAACCCACTCTGCATGTGTCAGAAGTAACAATAGTGATCAATGCCGGCAATAGTTTGGAAATTTCCAAGTATCTGTTTCTTAAAAAATTACAAGAAGGATTATCCACTGAGTACTAATTGTGGTAACCATGGCTCTTGACTGACATCCCAGCCATCAGAGGCCTTATCTCACAAGGTTTTAGTTTAATTTGACAGCTGACTGGAAATGGAAGTGAGGTCACTTTGCCCATGGCCACCAACACAGCAGTGCCAGCAGCACAGTAAAGCAGATTCCTTCAGCTTCATGCTCTGGTATCTAAAGTGATCTAAAAAAAAAGAGTTTGTCAGGTGCAAGGATCAGTTAAGATGGAATAAATTATTATAATAAATTGCTTAATTAAGGCACATAAGGAGCCAGATCAAGAGACACAGGAATAGGTGTTTGAGAAGAAATCTACTGGAAAGAGGAATCTCCCTGCTACAGCTTAATTGTCACAATTATACAATAATCACAGTAAATATGGAGACCAGCAGATTATTTTCTCAACATTGAATGACTTATGTGGCATGTCAGCAAAACACCCAGGAGAATAAAACACACCAGCAACTGCTTTCTAATTACTCTTTTCAGATGGGGTAATGATCTTTAATGTGCAGTGGATCTCATTAATTAACTCTCAGATTTTAATTAACTCTTTGCCTAATTTACCTGCCATAATACATTATTGAAAATGTCAGCTTAACAGGCTTTTTGCTCATTTGGGGATGAGAAAGAGGAAACTGTGTGTTCATAAGTGTTTTCTGTTTCCTTTTTCCTGAAGATTCTTCTGGTAATGAGTATCTTTCCTAATACAGTCACATCCGAAGTATTTGGTTGCCTAAATCTAATGAACTAAAGGGGAGATGGGTAATGATAGTCTTCAAATGTGCCTCACATATTTTATAGGATACTTTTTAGGTGCATCCAAAAATTGTTAACTGAAGCTGAACTGTTATTTTTAATGGGAAACAGCAAAACTGTGGGAGTCAGAAGCATTTTGTGCTATATTAGCCAGAGAAAGGAATACATTCTAAGTCGTATTTATTGTTAACAGCTGCCTCCTTAATCACTGGATGTTCTTCTTGTCCCATACAAACAAATATCTGAATCCTCCCTACTCATTTTTAAAGTTTATTTTTAATCCAGATAGGGTAAGTAAAGATAAATACAACCTCCCAATGTAGTCTGTGGCAGTAGTCCCATGGAATGATGTGATAGAAGGTTCTTCCTTCGGTTTGCTTAGTTAGTGCTGGGTTAGCAAACTTAATGGGTTTGATGTTTCATTACCCTCAATATGAGTTTCTCTAATTCTGAAGTATAATTTTCCCTTCTATTCATGCATAGGAAATAGTGGTAGAGTCTATATTTTGTTGCAGTAGAGAAACAGATAGCACAGGGTCTTTCATTAGGAATCAAAGTGACAGTTCCCTCACGTTTCTTCCTCCCTCACAGCTCTCCTTGAAGAATGGAGACCAAACTATTTTCCCTTAACGTTTTGTAGGTGAACACGTGATTTTCAGTCCTGTCTTCACCACTCAATTCCTGTGAAATTCTTGTTGCTCCCATTCCCTCTCAATCTTCACACACCTTCCACATTTAACCCCACTTCGTAGCCTTGGAAAATCAGCAAATCAGAGAATATCCTGGCCTGGAAGGGACCCACAAGGATCATCCAAGTCCAGCTTCTGGCCCCATGCCTCTCCAAATAGCAGCTTATTTGGTGCAAAGTTATTTCTCACTCTGCTTGTACAAGACCATAACATTCCTATTTCATCTAAGTACTTAAGTAGTAGAGGAAAATAAATTTCCTTACACTGACATTTTGGGGTCTAATGTTGTAGAAGATCTAATGCTTTTTCTCTCCCCATCGGTATTTCCCAGCATTTCTAAGGCATGCTGATGGATATTTTTGGGCAACCATCAGTGGAAAGATGTTCTGTTTATAGTCAGTGTTTATGAAGATGAATATGTTGTAAACAATGACTACACTTGATAGTGATCGTGCCCTGATCTAACATTTATTGATGTAGGAAATTAGAGACTTGAGCTAAGCTGAACTAATTGCTATAACTATTGCTGCAGACAACTGAGGCCCATTAATTGCATAAAAAGAAACAACAAAAAAAGCCATCTAGCTTGTTTCAGGAATATTAGATTTTGTCAGACTTCCTATACTTCACCACCCCAATATACCTGCACCCACAATATTTTTCTTGATGTTTCCTAAATAGGAGAGCCATTTTATCATCAAACATGACAGATTTCTGGAATGTAGAATGTGGAAGGAGTTCTGTAAGGATAAAGAGAAGGCAGAGGTCACTTATTCTGGGCTTGGCTGAGATGTAAAATTCAAAGACAGAACTTGCTTTCTGTAAGGAGCACTAGAAACCATCCATTTTCTGAAGCTTTAAACAGGGTTTTTTCCTTCTGTTTTCAAGCAAGTTATTTCACCTCAGTCAAGAGGTGATATTAGAAATACTATTGACTTCAAATTAGATTCCTTCTAGTTCTTCTGAAAATGCTTCCTAAACAACATGATTTTACAATATCAAATGCAAAAAATGTGATTAATGACAATAGTAATTTCATTTTCCTCTTCTGTTATAAATTTTATGTATAAAGATTTGATAAGGAAGCAGCAAGAGGTGAAGAACTAGTAAATTTATCAGCCACAGTGTTAAAAAAACCAAGAAATATTCAGGTAGTCTTTAAAACAACAACAAGCCAAACTCCTTTGGAGTGAAGTGTGGCTGAAGGAGGCTGGCAGATATGGCAGATATGGTGAGCTAATGGTGAAATCAGTTCTGGCATACTAAAAATATATTAAGGTCTTTATTTGTTGCAAAGGACCTCTATACATTAAGGGAAATATTCCTCTCTAAACTGCAGAATTCCCTGTTCTGTAACAGTTAAGTTACTCCTTTCTTGGTAGCTGAGACATTCAGAGCCAGATAAATATTTGACTCTCAGTTATCCAAATAGTGATTTCTCCAATTAAAGGAAAACAGACCCCATCCTTGCTGTGCCTTCTCTTGATTCAAGAATGTGATAGGAGACCTATGGATGCTCATTTTATCCAACTCAGTGCTCAAGCCCACACAGTGAGAGACCATTATGCTGTGATTCCCTGCTGGAAAATTCAGGTAGCACAAGTAATATACATATTATTTTTTTAAAAAGCTCCTTTCAGGAGTATCCACAGCTTGAATGAACACATGCATTTCCCATTTTCTCAACCTGATCTCAATTAGATTAAAATGTCTTACAGATTAAAGTAACATGAATTTTGAAGAAACATCCTTATCTGTGCTGCAAGAACATCCAGAATTCTTTTCCTATAACCTATAATTTCTTTCTTTCTCGACCTCACCTGTACCTATTTCTTGCTATATATACCTGATGAAAAATGACTATAGGTGGAAAAACTTCAATCAGACATTCAGGAAGCCATGTTCCATTTTAAGTGATTAGATAAATGGCTTTGGGTTTGCATTTCTAATTTTTTTGATTGTCATTTGTACCAGTATTATGATCATAGATGATAAGAGACTGAACAAAGCCCTGATTCAAAGGAAAGACAATTATAATTATTAATTTAATATTTTAACATAATCCTAAAGGAGAAAAAAAAATATAAAAATATTGTTGAACAAAGAACTGCAGAGTCTCTGGTAATCTGGAATTTCAACTTAATCTCAACTGCCAAAGCTCCTCTGTTCTTAATACTCAGGCAGCCCATGACATTTCTGTTGCTGCTGTCCGTCTTTTCCACAGCTGGGGTTATCCTGCACTGGATACCTGCTGGATCGCAAATCGTGTGGGCTGTCTACACGTGCAGCATGAAGAGAAACTACCAGATAAGCCTTTGAGTTAGTGACCAATTTGATAAGGATGGCAAGGCCGGGGTGAGCCTTGAGAAGCTCGTCCTCAGAGCAGGGGGCGAATTTCCTCTATTTACAACAAAACAGGATTTCCAACCAGCAACATCCCCTTCCCTATCAGTCATGGCCAGCCCCTTGTTTTACAGCACCACTGGTCTAGAATGCCCCTGCTGATCCCCACTAGTTGATTGATTCCCACTGATTTGCCCTTATCAGTGATGCCCGTTGGCAAGGCAGACACGTTTTCTGATTCAACCCAATATGCCCAGTTTATAATGGGAAGATGGGCCTGCAGTTTCCTCCAAATCTAATTGTCCAAGTTTGATGCTAATTTGCTGGGCTTTAATTAAAGAAAATAAAAATGTTCTTAGACATCATTGGGAACATTGATTGTGTGTGTGTCTCACCAACACTCATTAGTTCATTCAACTTTATCACTCTATTTATATCCAAATGGAGGAAGCTTCCTTGATGTGGCCTAAAATAGCTAATCACGGATTTCTGGCTTCAAAACGGAACTTACAGCTTTTCCAATCATTCCCTGAAGTTTTCTAACACACTGTTTTATCTCAAAAGCTCATAACAAGGCTGGAATAACTCCTCTGATGACAATTCCACAACCTTCATTGACAATTACTTCTAATCCCACTATGATTATTTAGTTATGATATTTCTAGTAATGTTACTTTCAAGCCCTCCTTAGTGGAGTCTCCCTAGTTTTGCACAGTGTTCTTTGTTCTGTTAATGGGCTCTACTTGACTATAAGAAATACTCAAACCTTTTCTTACCAACTCTTTAAGCAACGGCTACATCCTTTTCTCTGAACAGAGATTGCTCAACCTATTTTTTAATTACCAAAAATCTATATCCAAATTTTAATCTTTATTTCATATCTCTCCTATCAGCTGCCTTCTACAAAAACCCATTGTATTGGGATTTCTTCTGTATTTGGAATCCAGATCATTACTGTTGTACAGATAATTATATTTTCTTATAAGTACTCCCTTTTGAGTAGCCATGTAACATTTTTGGGATGTTTGAAGAAGACAGAAGAAGATTTTTATTTTTTTTTTTGCTTTTCAGTCATTAGGTTTTTCAAGTGCTCAAAGACTTATTTAATCACACATAAGGAACTCGAGCTGTTTACCTTAAAAAAGGACAATCAAGAGGTGACTCCATTATGGTTTAAATATCTCCACAGGGAGAAATACCAGATTGTAAAGAGATCTTTAATTTAGTAGAGAAAGACATAACAAGAAACAGAGCCCAGAAGCAAAAAACATATAAATTCAAATTAGAAACAAGATATGAATTCTAAAATACATGAGAAAACTCAACATAGACTAAAGCTCCCAGTGGTCTTGGTGAATGCTCCATTCTTCTAGGCTTTTCAGGCCATATACAGGTGATTTTTACTGGAAGGTATGTTTCTCAAATATACCTTTGGGTCCATCAGTGGAGAAATAGGAAAAAAATATTGAACATTTATTCCTCAGAAAGCCTTAGAAGACGTTTTAATAATCTCTCCAAGCCTCAAAACTTGTGAAATATTTGATTGACAAGACAATTCTGTTGCTATGGATATTAAGAGAAAAACTGACAACAGCAGGGTGGGAACTTAGCTGTGAGACAGATAGCTTGATGTATAAGGGGTCACAGCAAATTTAATTTCTATGTGACACATGCACACACAACCTGTCTTTGCTAGCAGGAATATATAGAAACAGGCATAGTGAGGAGAAAAAAAATCTCACAGAAGCATATGGACCATCCTGCTCCCAGATCTTACTCTGGGTATGAGTGGGTGGAATTAAAAATAGTGTAGGACAGATATTAATTCATATATTCACAGAACAGCTCAGGTTGGAAGGGACCTTGAAAGACCGTCTGGTCCAAATTTTCATGGGATAGAGGTCCTAGATGAGATCCTTGAGCACCTTGTCCCATCACATCCTGAGAACCTCAATGAAGATGGATGCACCACATTGGTTTTGAGGTGGTTTTTTTTCACTGTTTGTTCTCATAATAATTTTATCCCTTATATTAAGATAAAAAATCTCCCACTGCAGTTTGTATCCATTGCCATTTGTCTTCCCTTCATGAAGAGAGATCTTCTGTTCTCTTTGAGCCACCCTTTAAGTACTGGAATATTGTGATGGGGTCTCCCTGAGCTTTCTGCTCTCCACAGGGAAGAGACCCAACTCCTTTAGTATTTCCTCACAGAACAGGTTCTCCAGGTCTTTGATCATCTTTCCCTCCTGTTGTGCTGCTTTTTCAGTTTTCTTCAATGCCAAAGTTCTGTATTGGATTGCATTTTCTACAGAAGAATGGTTTCAATTTTACTTTACAAGTCTCGCTCTATCCATCTCAGACCCACCTGTTAATCTCTCAAGACCATTTTGAATGTTAATCCTATTCTTTTAAATCTTTTAATTGTCTCTTTTGTTTCCTGTGCCTGAAGTGCTTTTCCTGTAGCATCTTCTGCATTACTAGTGAAAATACTGAATATATAAAATCCAGCAACACTTGCTACTTGATTTTTACACTAAATTCCTCAACATCATTAAAGCCAGCTGCACATTCATTTTGTAGTAGTTACCAGAAAAGTGCATATTCCTCATTTTTAAAGCTTCATTAGGATTCTGGGAATGAAAGAGTCTGTTCCTGGTTCCCTACGCAGTCAGTTAGATATATTTTGCTAAAAATAAGGAGAAGGGGAAGATCAGTTTTGTGCTGTAGAAGTTTGAAAGTAGAGTGCATTGAAATCTGAATAGCAGCAAGTTCTTGAATGAAGTTGCAGCTTTGTCTGCTGATCCTGGAAATATTCGCCTTTCATTCAAGGTTAAAGAAGAACCTGGATAAATCAAGAGCCTCCCCAGATTTAGGATGAAGTTCTTTGGCATAACGTGCAGAGAGGTTACTGTAGGAGAAACGAAACAATAAAGGTCTCAATTTGTCTTGATTTCCTTTTCTTTCCTCCGACAAATATCACATAGAAAGAAATTCATACTGACCCAAATGAAATTGTTTCCAGTGCTTAAGGATCCCTGGATCATCAATAACCGAAGAAACTTTTTACATATTCACTTCCATTTCCCAGGATATTTTGTTGATGTTGTCAATCATTTGATATAACACATGATCCTTTGAAATAAAAACCTCCAGAGTATAGGATATACAAGTGGACTCAGTAGCAGTGCAGTGGATCAAAATACCACAGGACAAGAGGATTTTATTCCATATGTTATTATGAGGAGTCCTGCAAGAGAAGTATAATGATGCCTCTGAATATATGCAATTATTCTATGCAAGCATTTAAGAGCACTGCTTACAGAAATGGCCACCCACAGTTCTAACTTGCTCTGCACAAGTATTTACCTAATTTGAAATAAGAAAGGCAGTTTTTATGAATAAAACTCTTCCAGGACACTGCGAACACTTTTTTTTCCTGAATAGCTATGTAGATAGCTCTGAAAATTGGTCTTGGAGTGCCTGTAGCATTAGATATATTCGTCATCAGAGCACTACTAAAATACTGCATTTAAACTTATCTAAGACTATGAGAAAGTGGGAGTCTTATTAATGCAATTGTATTTGCAAACACAATCTAGTTATAGAAGAATGGAAGGAATATAAATTACTCATCCCCAGGGAGAGAATCATTTTCTCCAGCGGCTAATGAAGAAATGATCTACACTAGGGAGATTATTCTTTTAAGTTAGTTACACTCAAAAAAAAAATTAAAAATCAGTATTTAATACAGTATTAATTGAGAGGGAAAACACTTCTCAACTTATCAGACGTGTAATTTTTTTTTTACAGGCCTATATTGTAATACAGATTTAATTAATGCCTGTTTGTTTGCAGAAGTGTTGCTATCATTTATTTTAATGGCATCCACGATGGAAAACCATCTGTTATTCACAGGGAATTTATTTATATTTATATTATGATTCCATTTAAATGGAATTATTAAATAATTTGCTATCAGATGTCAAAAATTATCTGTCTCCTCTTAATCTATTTGAAATGAAATCTATTCAAGGTCTGACAATCTCTACCTGTTTCAGACTCTGGATTTAATTAATCTAAGGGCTAAAAGAGAAACAAATTAACTATTTCAATTTCTCCTAAGCAATATACAGATAATAGGGGTACAACTGCAATATAAATTTGGAATTGCAGAAAAAATCTCTCCACACCTTCTTCCCTAGAGAAAGTCATCAGTTCAGACTGGCTATTGTGGCTTCCCGGTACCACAGAGGTGTAGACTCCTGAAATCATACAAGAAGAAGGCAGAATGTAAAACTGGCAGCCACATTTAAAAATATGTCAGAATTATAGGAATTGAATAACTCAGTCTTCCATAGACCTTGTACATATTTTCAGGAATGTGACACATCATTTTCTTCTCCTAGGTAATTGATACAACTATGCAGACATTTCTATGGTGATGATAACAAAGATTTTCAGAATAAAATGTGACACAGGAAGCATTTCTAACCACAGGATCTATTGGGGCTGCCTGTACAGCAGGAGAATTGGCTCAGCATTGAAGCAACGCACATTCAAGGTGAGCATTAACAACAGAAAGCAGATGACATGAGAAACTGACTTGTACTATGAGGAGGAAGATGCAATATCCAGGATCTGATTTCTGCTTCTAATGTTGTAATTTTTATTCACTTTCCACTGGAGCAGATTCTTGTGTAATGCAGGGCAAAGAGATAACTGAGTGCAGGTATTAGAAACAAGTGTTCAACATATCTATTTATCTACATAGATATGTCTGTGTGTGAACACCAGACCTCTCCTTGGAGATCTGAAACTGGTCTGCAGCTTTCTCAGAAGAGAAGAGGAGGGACAGGCACTGATCTTTTCCCTGCGGTGACCAGTGACAGGACCCAAGGGAGTAGCCTGTAATTGTGTCAGGAGAGAGGTAGGTTGGATATTAGGAAAAGGTTCTTCCCCCACAGATTGGCCGGGCACTGAACAGGCTCCCTAGAGAAGTAAGAGAAGTGGACAGAGCCTCAAGGCTGCCAGATTTCAAGAAGTATTTGGACAATACACTAAGGCACAGGGTGGGAATCTTGGGATGTCTTGTGCAGGGGCAGGAGTTGGACTTGATGATCCTTCTGTATTCTATGATTGTAAGAATAAACTGGAGAGGCACAGATGGCTCGTAATATGGAAGAATTCCTTGTGTTGTCCCAAAACAGTCTTGGAAATCTTGAATATCAACTTTAAAAATTAGTCACGTGAAAATATCACAAATAGTAAGATTAGATATCTTATGAGGTATTTATTTCTTTTTGAAAAACACAGAGAAAGAGAATGGAGAGGGCCAGGTTGGATGGGATTCTGGGCAACCTGATCTAGTGGAAGGTGTCTCTGCCCATAAAGGAAGTTTTGGAACTAGATGATCTTTCAGGTCCCTTCCAACCCAAACAAAATGAAAATATTAACTCTGCCAGAGAGCATTGCAGGCATCATTGTGAAAGTGCCAGACTGTGTGGAATACTGGCAACCAAGAAGTCCTTAGTGGCTCTGGATTTCTTACAACCTCACTCATCTGGAGAAGCTGCTTGACATTTCCTTCTGGGTTACTTTGTGTTTCACAGGTTGGGTTGTGCACATTTCATCCAAAACAAAGACTATCTCACCGGGCAAAGGTTTGTTCAGAGGCAGGAGTGTAAACTGACGTCGTTTGCTCTTCTATAACTGTCCAAAGTAGAGACCACTTCTTCTTCCTTGTTTTGCTTTAGTCATACAGTGACAAGTAATAGCATTTCAGTTTTCTATTTTGCGCATTAATTCTTTTGCAGATGAGGAATAAGAACTGAAGTTTAAAGACAGTGAAATGAGCAAAAGATTCCTAATGCAACATGATGGTTTTTTCTGTATAATTTCTACTTAAATATGATTTTCCCTCTCTGTGTTACAGGATTTTTTTTCAAGATTTCTTGTAACAAAGGCTTGGACATTAATTTTCTCATGATCACAGCATCCTAGACCTTAAACCCATACTGACCTTGCATTTACATCAATGAACCAATGGACTGGAGGTTATAAATCCTATTGGGAGTCTGGATTGGCTGAGTTTGAGTAGTGTACAATGAAAATAATTTTTAACAGCTTGGAGTTTGGTCATTCATGTGTTAGTGGCCTGAAGGATAGAAAATTCCAGCTCAGGCCTTTTTTTTCCAAGAGTCTGTATGAATTTTTCTACTTTTCTTTTTGAATTTATTTTTGAATTTTGTCATTTTAAATAATAAGTAATGTGCTCTTCTGGTTTTTTTGTTTGTTTGTTTTTGCTTTGAGTGCAAAACATTTCAAAGTTTCTTTTTTAAAAAAAAAAAACCAGAAAAAAAATATTAATATTAGATTTTTAGTGTTGCCTGACTCTCAATAAACTCCTTGGGGAGTGGGATGCTATGCCTTTGATAAAAATCTGAGTGAATAAATAATCATCCAGGACCTGGGCTGACAGATTAAAAGTCAGAGGAAGAAAGAAGCAGCAAGTTGCTCTGAGGGAGATCAGGCAGCTAAAGGTGTTGTTCTAATGGTTGCCTTAGTTTTACTCTATCCAGAACTATTCATTAATTAATTAAGACAATTTTGCTTGTGATGATATTGGCAATTGAGCTCCTTGTCTTTTCCCATGAGCTTTCTCCTCTGATTTTCTTTCGTGGTCCATTGAAGGGCAGGAGTGAGGGAGAAGCTGGGTGGGCAGCTGATCATGGCTAACCCCTGACTCCAGCACAGCACCTCAGCCTTAAATACAAACAGGATTTCCAAGTTGCTGATTCTGTCCCCAAGGGAGTGCAATGGCCTAAAGTTGTGTCAGGGGAGGTTTAAGTTGAATATTAGGAAATGGTTCTTCACCAGAAAGTGGTTTAACACTGGAACAGGCTCTCCCCCAAAGCCTGATGATCCTTCTGTGTCCCTTCCAACTCAGGGTATCTTGTAATCCTTTGAGCTGTAAGGAATTGGGAGAAATTGAAACAAAATAAATTGAAGCCCAAGGAAAGTCAAAGGACAACTTCCAATTGACCTAATAATAAATCATAAATCTTTCTACCTATGCTTTAAATAAATGTTCTGTATATTACTCCAAGGGTTCTGAGAATGATTAATCAAGACTTAATGCCTTGATGGTGATGCTGATGTATTTAATCACTAAAGCTGAATAACAAAGTGCAATCAATATTGTAATGGGGTTTTTTTTAGCCCTCTAGATAAAATCTGCCAGCAAGTTTAGAGGGTAAAGGAGGAGATGTTCTGCTTCAGTTCCTCATTTACTGTGTTTCTGAATGATATTATTTTTTTCCTATATAATGCATACTTCGAAATCAAACTCAGAGTTCCTCTCAAATTAGTGCTGTGAAGAAAAATATTTTGATCAATTAAATATCTTCTTTCTCTTCACAGAATTGTACTGTCCCACTGTGAATTTCTATGTAACACTCGACTCCTATATTATTATATTACAGTGTGTATAATAATTGTGTATTATCTACAACATTATATACAATATATAACTATAAATTATATGATGTTGTTGTTGTTATTATTATTGTTATCACCGTTATCATTGTCACCACTATTATTTTAAAACTGTTGAAGAGCCTTTTTTGCAAACATTTTTGCAAAGACCGGCTGGGCTTTCACAGGATTGTTACTTCCTGTGCAGAAATGTTGGGGAAAGCAGGAGGGTAATTTCACGAGATCCTTAACCACCCACCATCCCAAATTGGAATATTGGGTGCAATTCCTTTCTGTCTGAGAACAAGATCACAGCAGTTTGGTGGTGACTGAGAAGACAGAGTTATCAGTGCAAATAACTTCCCAAACAATATCAGAATAAAAAACTGTTGTTGTGTCTATCTGTCCTGTGAACAATCACTTTAACACATCATGGAATAAAGCACTTTAATAAGGCCCAAATAAATGAATTGGCAGCCTAAAAAACTCACGCCTGACTAGTCTTTCTTCTTAAAAGGATGCATTCAAGTGAAATTTAAAATAAAGTTATATTTTTAGCAGAACTGTGCTTCTGGTTCTGTCGCGTGGATTCTCCAGTGTCAGTTGAGGTGATTGATCTCACAGTATGTTGAGAACCTTAATTCCTGTCCCTCACTGAGTTCAATAATCTATCCTTTTTTTTTTTTTTTGTATTTCTTATCTTCATGATAAGAAATCTCAGTGATGAATAAGCAGAGTAATGCACCATTAGCATGGACTGACAAAAAACATTGTAAATACATTCAGAAAGAAGGTGGAAAAACATTTCTTTGTAGATATACTTTGCTCAGACTCTCTACCCAGGGAGTGAAGCCATTAAATTGAAGGCAGATTTAAGGAAATCAGCCTCTTTTACATGGAAAATTGGTAGCCATTGGCAGTTTTCTGCTAGCTGCGAACAAATAAGGCAGGGAGCTCCCAGGGCTGCAGGGAGTGAAGACAGAAAGGCTGAAGAAGTTTTTCAGAAGAAAGTGGAAAATGTCCTGACAGGTAAAATAAAGAGAACACGGTTTCACAGTCATTTCTGGAGTCTCTCACCTCTCAGAGACAGAGATGATCTCCTGTTGTGCTAAGCCCAGACCTGTGGTAGTTAAGACCTGGTATATTTGCCTTCAACTCTTTGTAATATCTGTCTACTTATGGAAAATTGAGTTGGGTGTTTCTTCAAATGCTGAATAATTTCAGATACAGGGAATGTATCTCCCAATGAGAAACATCAATGAGAGCAGGAGGACGCTGCTAGCACAGTCCTGGTGTTTGTTTCAAAAATATTCAGGACACAGACAGCTTTTAGTTTTTGAGATAAAAGGGAGTCCAGAGAAAGGTTTATGCTTCAGATCTCTGCCTGTAACTCCCCACCCATTTCCGAGTTCATCCTAAATATTTTCAGAGAATCAGAGAATGGTTTATTTCGGAAAAGACCTCTAAGATCATCAAGTCTAAATGTTAACCCAGGACTGCTAAGTCCACCACTACACCACGTCAGCCTGTTCTGATTCCTGACAACAATTTTGATGAAGAAATTTCTCCCAATATCCAATTTGAACCTCCCCTGTACAAACCGGGGCCATTTCTTCTTGTTTTACAACTTGTTACCCGAAGGAAGAGACCAATCCCCACCTCACTACACCCTCCTTTCAGATAGTTATAGAGAATGATAAGGTCCCCTCTGAGTCTCCTTTTCTCCAGACTAAACACTTCCAGTTTCCTCAGCTGCTCCTCACAGAACTTGTGCTGCAGACCCTTCTCAAGCTTCATTGCCCTTCTTTGGACTTTCATTTATTTTGGTCCATTCAGGGACCTACAGGGCTATAATTCAATTTTAGGAGTGAGAACAACTGAATCAAATCTGATCTCATCCACACCACAGGCCAAAAAACTTATCCCAGTGAATAAGGAACAACTGCATGTGCAAGTTGCTGTTTGTAGCATCTTGGGTGGCCAAGATTGAAATATCCAAAACACTAAGGTCCTTCTGATATAAATTCTGATATAAATTTTGTGCTTTCACTCCTGGGCATTTGAAGGGATGTTATCATCATACAGAATTATTTCCTTGTTATTTTAATTATTTGTTACTTTTTTCTTTCTCATTAAGAGCATTTAATTAAATAATAAAAGACATAGATACGTTTGAGCTGTAAGGAATTACTCTCTCTATGCATTCAACAGGGAATTTTCCATTGTCTGGTGAGCTCTGTCCCATGCCCAGCAGATGGGGCTTTACCAAATGTTGGAAAGCTCCCTACAGTAAAACAAATACCTGTAGCAAAGTTTGGGAGCAAGAGAAATGAATACCCTAAACTACTATCACTGTTTTTCCTAATAAAGCTGCAGTAATAGATATGGGGATGAGGTGAAGATTTTGAGGTGCTTCAAGAGGATCTGAAAAGCCTTATCTCCATTTCCTTTAACTCACTAGATGGAAGTTGCCACTGGCCCTTGTGATGGACAATTATTAGAACACTACATTGAATGGCAAGTCTAACAAAATTTCTTCCATAATTTTATTGCATTAAATGTAAGGTGAACTCACTCAGGAGGGTGGTGGTATATCTCTTTTTAAAACAACAAATACAATAGACAAGATTTTTATTATGCTCCTTTTTTTTACTCCTTTTTTCATATTATTAGCTGAAACTACCATATTAAGGAGTAGAAACAAGTTAAACCTGAAAGATAGAAGAAAATCTGTCTGTCTCTTGCATTTATGAGCTCTTGCATCACAGGCACAATGAATGCTGCTGATAAAACAGCTGAAAATATCAGTTGTGTCACTGAACACCTGCAATAGCTAATATCACAATCTATAAAAAGGCCTTGGAAAGTCACTGGGATGTTTAATTCACTATTTACTCTCTTGAAAGGCAAAGCAATGTCTAATTCTATTTTGTGTCCAAGGAACAGCTGCATGTGTAGGTGTGGAGTATTTCAAAAATATTTCACTCAAAGAAAGACATCTGGTTATCACAAAACTATTTCAATATAGAGAAGGAAAAATATCTTTTTGTGGTCAATGCATCTGCATTTTTTCTAGAACTGTGACTTGACCTGTTGGACAGATGGAGGTGACTTTGTTTCTAATTTGCTTCCATCAGCTTTAAAAATATAAAAACCAAAACATAGATAAAATGAAAAATTAAAAGCTACAAGTGTATTTCACTAAATGCTCAGGAAATCACAGTTCGAGGAAGGCCACACTGATTATTAGCCAGCCTGTGCTGACAGAAAAATGAAGGTAAGACATAGAAGGATGAAAATTTTTAGCAAGACATAGAAATATATACATAAAGAAATAGTGGGAAGAATTATACCAATCAATATAATTCACTAGCTATAAAATGGATAAAAGTTAAAGGAAACAAAATACACAGTGAATCATTTGATTAGAACCACTGGTTAGGTGTCAGTCAATCTAACATAACAGAAAGCAAAATAAATTTAAGCAGTAATGGATCCTTTATGAAAGAAAGTGATAGGACTGATGGTAAAAATAAAGAACTATTTGGAAAATAATTAAATAAATTAGAGAGCAGCTGAAGATGGCAAAGGACACACTGTTGTACACCAGCAGTAGCTGGAATGGAAGCTCAGTGACTTCTGTAAACACTGACATGTCCTAAAATATTGATGAAAAAGTTTAAGATGGGCAGCTGTAAAGTCAGCTTAAAGTTACTGTCTGTTTTCAGCAAACCCTGGGGAACTATGCTGATCAGTGCTGTGGCTGACAATGGCCTGTGGAATCCAAGATGTTTCGCCCTTGTGTCACCGTGTGCTTTAATAAATGGTTAATTCTGTTGTGGTTTCACCTCAGGTGACAGTCAGGCACTGCACAGCCTCTCCCTCAGCCCCACACCCAGAGACAGAAAATCCACCATGAGAAGACAAGAGGCCACACATTGTTCAGGTAGAAATGTTCCCTTTAGGTATAAGGATAAAGAAGTTGGAGTAGAGCACTAGAATAAGTTTCCCAAGATGTTGCACAACCCTCCATTCTTGGGTGGAAAAACTGATCTAGTGCAGAAGTTGAGCCTAATTTGTGTAGTACTATTCTAGCACTGTATGATATGCCTGCCTTGGAATCATAGAATCATTCAAGTTTGGAAAAGACCTCTGAGATCATCAAGTCCAACTTTCAACTAAACACTACCTTGCCAACTAAACCTTGTCACCGAGAGCCATGTCCAGTCCTTTCTTGTACATCTCCAGAGACGGTGATTCTACCACATCCCTGGCCAGCCCATTCCAATGCCTGAGCAGCCTTTCAACTATTTCAGTGAAAAAAATTCTTCCTGATATCCAACCTGAACCTCCTCTGGCAGAGCTTGAGGTCATTTCCTGTTGTCTGTCACTGTCCATCTATTTCCAAACCTAAAGACAAGCTGCTCCAGGACATCAAGTGCTGTCCTGAATCAGTATAGGTCTCTTCAGGTCTAACAAACTTAAATTTATAAATATTACTGGAAAAACTGAAAGATCTTCATTATTGCAAATGAATGTGTCAATATTATTTGATCTAAGATGCTTCTTGAATGCTTTGATAAATTCTGGAAAAAAGTTTCTCCATTCCTTAAAGGAATAAACCGATGCCTGTGAAAATTTAGATTCAACCTCAGATGTATTTCTTCTGTCTCACCTCCCTTCACCTCAAGGAAAAGTGTTCACTATTTCTTCTGTAAAACCTGTTCTTTTGTGGGGATGAATTTGCAAAAGGGTGTGAGATAATGGTAAGAGAGTGCTTATACATACATTAGAGAAATTACAGTAACCAACACATGATCACTGTCAGTCACATTAAGTATCATCCTCTGTCAGTCTTTTTCTTAAAACATAGGCATAATTACTTTTATCTCCCCTCTACTCTGCTTTAAAATCTACATGACTGGAAATACGCAGATATTTCAGGGTTAGATAACATTTGTACTTGAAAAGGGGCCAGTTTAGGAATAGCTTACAGGACTAGAGCTCAGCAGCAACTGTTTTAATGAAAAAGTGCCAGAGAAACAATGAAGAAAACACTTGATTAATGTAGGAACTCCAGTCTAGAAGTGTCAGAGCTTCATACGTTGTCATTATACTGAAAATATAATAGATGTGATGAGGAATGCCATCCATCTTCCATTTGTTGCATACTGAATTTGAGCCAAAGGTTTCTGTTTTTTGGGGGTTTTTAAAAATATTTTTCCGCTCATTCATTTTAAGGAAGTAATCTCCCTAGTTGGAATTCAAATGGAAGGGAAGGGGCAGAAAAGTCTTTGAGATCAGGAATCAGGGTTCAGGCTTGAGAAAATTAAGAGCAGATTGAAAATGTTAGATTGCAAAGTTGTGTTTAATTAATCAAGAAAGCTCAGAAGATGAGAGTGGTCTAGGAATGGTGAGGAGATTTTCAAAGAAAGAAGCAGGTCGAGACTCTTCTTTTAAAGTCTTGCTTGAAAAAACAGATTAGGTGCACAAATTATTCTGTAGACATTTGAGCTCATGAAGCTTCTTTCCAGTGGGTTGGGGCTCTGAGTAACCTGATCTAGTTGAAAAAGTCCCTGGTCTTTGCAAGGGGCTTGGTTTAGATGTCCTTTGGAGGTCCTTTCCAACCCAAACAATTCTATGTTTCTATGAATACTAACAAGCTATATAAGAAATAATAATGTATAATAATAATATATAATAATAATATAACATGTAGAAATGTTTGTAAGAGTTCTCTGATCTGTCAGGTGTAGGGTCACATTAAGATATTTCCATCTGTGAGGTTCTTCTAAGTTCTCAGTTCCCTTAGCTACTTATTGTTTATATCATTTTAATGACAAAAGTTTAAGGTATTCTGGATGTTTCCCAATTTAGATGTTTCATATGTGCAAACAGGTACATATGATATCTCAAGTCTTATTTCCAAAAGAAAAGAGGAAAAAATATAAAGACATTTCTAACACTCCGTTCACTACAGAATCACAGATCGCTGGAGTTCATCCAGTCCAACCCCCCACCAAGGCAGCGTGTTCCAGTTTAGATTTCTTTGCTGAGTTTTTCCCTCCCACCGTGAGGGTTTTGGGGGAGAGGGGACTGGTGAAGGAGGGGGTTTGTTGGCTGCCAAAGGAGTGCTGACCATGATGGGGCATGAGACACGAGACCTCTGAACTAAAACAGTGCAGTATTAATGACCTGTGGGTGAGATTAATGCTATCTCTCCTTCTTGGGATGAGGACTCAAGTTGCAGCCATTACTCCAGTTGAGCCAACTTTCCGCTGTTCTCTGCCACATGTCCAGCGCTCGCTGCTGCCCCGGACTCACAGCTGTCCCTGCTCTCCTTGTGTTCCTGGAACAGAGCTGCACTGTGGGCACCCAGCCAGGCTCTACCACTGCCATCGGAACTCGCTGATGCCTGGAAAATTCTGCCATTGTCAACAAGAGAAGGCCTGAAGCCCTCCAGAGCATCCCAGCTGCCGTTTGGAGCCGCTGCTCCAAACCATCGTTCTTCTCAGTCACAGCCACTCAGGACCTGCATGGCTCCACTCAGGACCTCTTTGGACTGCCACCACACCACATGACCACCGCCATTCCTGCCATTCCTGCTCCAGGAAAACCCCAACACAGCTGTCCAGCCACATACTCCCATGCCGGCTTTGCAGCAAGTGCCAAGAGGGAGAGCTCCATCCATTTGTGCTCTTCATAACCCAGCACAGCAACCCACTGTAGCCACCAGTAATCTTCAGCCCCCATTACCTGGACATAGCTGTAACTGCACTGAAAACAGTCTAATTTTCACCTTTCCTGAAGGGAGAGTGATTTTTTTGTGGGTAATATTTTGCTTTGTTATTGTTTGGTTATTGTCTTGTTCTGTACTGTTCTCCATTTTTAGTCAAAAGCGTTATTTGTTTTTCTACATTTTTCTTGGAAGTCTCCAAATTTCACAAATTTGCTGTAATTTTGAGGGAGGGGTTTCTATTCTAGGAGGTCCCACCTCCTGGCATACATTCTCTGAAACCAAGACTCAGGGCCACCTTGAGCAGTTGACACAGGAACATGTCCTTGTGGGTTTGGAATTTCCCCCGAGAGGGAGATTCCATGCCGCGCTACCTTTAATGGAAAGAAGTTCTTCATCTTCATGTGGAATTTCTTGTGTTTTAGTTTGTGGTCATTAGTCTTTGTCCTGTCACCAGGCTCCACTGAAAAGTGTCCAGCGCCATCTTCTGAGATCCATCTTTGAGACATTTATGTATTGATGAGATCTTCTCTCAGTCTTCTCTTCTCCAGACTTAACAGGCCTGGCGCCGCCAGTGTTTCCTCACAAGAGAGATGATACAGACTCCTCATCATCTTTGTGGACTCCAATGGACACTTTCAGTAGCACCCTGTCTTTCTTGAACTGTGGAGACCAGAACTGAACACAATATTCCAGATGTGATCTCAGTAGGGCCAAGTAGAGGGATGGGACCCTGGTGCACTCCAGAACACTACTGGCTCTCCTGCCTGCAAGGCCACACTAGCAGCTGTTAAGTAGTCAGAGTCACCTCTGCCCAAATTATACTGGTAACAAGACTATATGCTCAAGTCAATAATATGGATTTTATTTAACAATAAAATGAAGTAGAAAGATAGAAACAGAAAAGAGAGAGGAGAGTGGGAAAAGGGGACAGAGAGGGAGAGAAAGAGGGAGAGAGAGAGAGAAAGATTGATCAAGCAGGAGATAGTCACCACCCATGGATCCCGCAATGTCCTCTTGGTTCTTCTTCACCCTGGGCTTTTCTGTGGTGGGAGTCTCAGAGTGATTCTTCTGAGGTACCATATTTATACAGTCCAAGTTCTGGATATCCACTATGTGGTCACAGAGACCGTTCTCATAACTTGGAGTATGAATATGAGCAATTGCTTCCTCTCCCACAGTTTGACACAGTGGGAAATTTTTTTCTGATAGGTTAATCAAGAAATGTTAACAAGACCTTGCCTCTGCCAGGCCTGGAATTAACACCGTCCTGTTATAATCACCTTCCCACTTCAGTGGCTTATCTTATGGCAAATTTCTTTTGTGGCCTTGGCGATATCTGAGTCTGTCATTTAAGTACATTTAAGTCCTTACATGGGCTCGTGTACAAACTGTCACTTACCAAAATTCCCAGGTCCTTCTCCACAGATTTGCTCTCCTATTGGTCAGCCCCCAACCTGTGCAGGTACTTCGAGTTATTCCTCCCCTGGTGCAGGGTCCTTCACTTGCCCTTGTTGAACTTCTTCAAGTTTCCCTCCACCCAACTCTGTATTCTGTATAACTCCTGTAATGTAACTCCTGTATTCATGGCAGTGGCACTGCCAGCATTTCTCTATCTCATTATTATCTCTTCAGCTTCTTTAGTTGTTGTTATGAGATTATGAGTTCCCATAGAGACTAATATCCATTGCTACTGCTTTATTGATATTCAATTATACCCATTCTCTGATTCTTTGTTGTAGTCCCTTTCACTTTCTTAATTTGAAAGATGTCTGGGCATTATATTGTTGTTTTTTTCTTTAACCAACATATCAGCATATTAATATAATTTCTTCCTCAATAAATGATAAATTGTTCAGGATATGCACCAGGATAAATATCTGGTAAGGAAAATAAACCATCCTGAACACTGTGGTTTGAATAATATAACAGAAAACTCATGTGAGGAATAAACCTATTTCCATTCTATCTATTATCCCAATTATTAGCTTTGCATCTCAGATAAAGGAAGCAGGAGGACATCTAATTTTGTAGATCGTTTGTGGGACTCATTGACAACCACATCAAGTTTCATGTTCTTGTAATTACTACCTCTGTAGGAAGTTAATGCCTTATAATGGAGATGAAAATACTGGGATGGGCTGGAATCAGTCTCTCAGTCATAAGTTATGGACTATCAGGTGCTAATGATGAGTCAGTTCTTGCAGCTGAGATGCAATTCTCTCAGAGATGCAATAGTTTCAGATATGAACACTGGAGTGTTCAGGGTTGAAAGGGACCTTTAAGGGTCATCTAGTTCAAATTCCCTGAAATGATCAGGGCCATCTTCAACTAAGTAGAATTTCTCAGAGCCCCCTCCTACCTGACTGAATGTTTTCAGGGATGGGGCATCTGCCAGCTCTCATGGTAACATAACATATTTACTCTGACCTTCTTTACCACAGGGATTTCTACATGGATTTGGTGATTTAACACCTTTTTGCCGGATATTTTTACTCTTATTCCTAGATCAAGTGTTATCTCTTCGAACTCCTACTAAGTTGCATCCTCTCAGGCATCGTTATTTTTCAGTGTTGGAGAAGATGCTGTTTGTCATTGTTTGTGACAGGCATGATATTGATATCACAAAGCCCAAAGGGAATAAAATAATAAATGTTTGATAAACATATGATTTAAGATTAATGGTTGCCTGGTGAAGACTCAGAGTAAAACATCACACAAAGACATTACTGGCCTACAGTGCAGAATTGTCATGACTGAGTGAAATAGAGCAGACAGTGGAAATCTCATTTCAGAGGATGCTTATCCCAGTTGCACTCCTACCTCTACTCCAGACATCCACTGAAAAGTTGGATACTATAATACAGCATTCCTTGATGAAAGGAAGACAGATCTTTTTGTGAGTGGTGGTTTGTATTCTCAAGGTACTATAGGTCCAAAGAGAGGAGAAATACTCATAGATATGACACTCTATGAAATATTCATATATATATATATATATGGCTGATTCTGCAATAAATACACTTTTTACTGACTTTCTGGGCTTCTGTTTGTAAACAGAAACACCAAAATATCACAAATATCTCTCTGCTTCAGCTATCACTTGTGGTTTCCAGTGGCAGCTGCAACAGATACTTCTGCTGGAAAAAAAACCTCAAACCTTAGTACTGTAGGCAAAGGAAAAGCAATCAAGAAGTGATTGCACTCGGTGATTGTTTCTACTAGCAAATGACAGTGATTAACTCTATGCCAGTACTTCTCAAAATTTTGGAAGTACAAGCCTCTTTTGGTTCATCTGTGTCTGTGGCATATTATTCTCAGCAGCAGCTCAGTTTCTTCAGGACTCAGGAAGAGAAGAAATTATAACTGATTTCAGCAAGTATTGACACTCGTTCACTCCCACAAGGAACTGAGCTGCTGCCAGAAAGTAAAAGTGGCATACAATTTTGTAGGCAATAATCACAGCCTACACTTGCTCCTCTCTTACATCTGGTCCCTGGAGAAAGTGAGAAGTTGTTGACTACTCTGTCTGATGCTTTAGACTCCCTTTGAACTCCTTGGTCATGGCTTAAGATGTGAGATAAGAAAGGAAAGGCAGCATTGCTGCCATATTTTTCCTAATTTTAAAAATACCAATTCTGCAGTGCTGTTGTTTCTGGAAAAGATTCGGCCAAATTTTAACAAAAGATCCAGAGCACTATAAAATTTCTCAACCCAGTCGTCTTTTTCCTCTGATGACACTTTGAAAAACCTTTACAGATCAATTATGGACTAAGCAGGAGGATGACAAAAGGCTTCACTGCTCAGGTCTTTCTGAAATGCAGGAGAAGATGTTCTTTGAGCTGGCATGTCAAGCTTTTATCCTACTTATTTCCCTGCGCTGAGTCTGCCTGGTCTCCTTAGGCCAGTTTCTCATTGCACTCAGATTCCATTGTTCTAAAGCAAAGGACTTGATCACATTTTAGTTTACACCAAGATACATCGATGCACTTGAGGGTGTGGAAGAGTTGCTGTGGTAACAGTTCAGCAAGCACTTAGATCTACTGACATTCAGAAGATTAAGGAAGAACTTAATCAGAGTTTTAAACTGGAGTGAGCGTGTGCAAAATATCCCTTCTGGTTTGCAAAAAAAGAACCTTCTCATAACTCCAATACACACTGAAACAGAAAGGTTTGACCATTTATTTCTAATATGTCCTAAAACATCTTCTTTCTGATTTAATTTCTGCTCTGAGAAGTACAAGAGCTGGATAAAGTAATCATTTCCATAAATGCTAAGTTGAAAAAAAAAATCACGGTGTTCTCACTTTCCCTAATTTGGCTGTTATCAGCAAGAATTATGTGCAAATGATACATTTATATGCAGTTCATAAATGACTCTGCTAATTCCAGCCCCTCAATGTGTCCTACATACGCCCCGTATGGTGTCTGTGGGCAAAGCAGATAAACAGTTGAGTTTCTGTGAGTACAGTGTCAGGATCAGCATTTTGCAAAGAAATTGCTTTTCCAAGACGTATGAATTTGCCTGTTTATTCCTGTGCAGTAGCAAAAGAACTGAAGATTTCACTGTGTTTGGATGGGATCATAAATGCTAGTTTGCATTTAATTTAAATGTTACTGGCAAACGTATATTTTTGAGTACAATTATTTTTTACAAGACATGAAAATGCTGCATGGTTAGATACCAGTCAAAGAAATTATACCTTTTAAAAATATTCCTACATGGTGACGTTTAAAGCACTGAAATGAGTACTACTGAGATTTCAATCATCTTCTTAATAGCATTTAAAAATAAAATAATTTTGTTATTCTCAGTGCTAAGCAACCTTCAACAAAATGACTTCCTGAGAGAGATTATAATAATTTATTTCTTTATTTATTTATCATTTAACCACTGATGCAGTGAATGGTAATTCAAGAGATCTCAGTTCAGTCTCAAATTTTCTATGTTATGTATAATTTACTCAGTCTCTCATATTCTCATTTTTATTGATGCCTTAAGGGGTATGCTAAATATTTTAAAGAATTCACTTTAGCTAGGTAGCTGGATAACTTGGAATATTAAAGGCCAGAAGAGCCTGTGTTCCAGGGTGTTTGCATTCCTGTGTGTAGATAAATGGGGTAGTAAGTCAAAACATAGAGTCAGGCTTCCAGGACTACCAGGGGCTGAACTGGGATGGAAATAGGTAACAAGGGATCATCCTGTTGGATGTTTAGGGGACGTAGTTGTAAGATGGACTTTAGCTGGATAATATGGGGGGAAGGCACTCTGAAGGCTATAAAAATGAGGAGACTGTTATGATTTTTCTTTTTGGATCATTGGACATCACCAGTAAAGCTGTTTCCCCCTTTCATTCTGTGCTTCTCAATTTTTTATCTGTTGCTCTTAAGGCAACATTATCATCTGTAAATATGGGAGATAAGTGATTCCTTTTATCCAATCCATCTTCTTGGAATGTTTCACTCGAAGTAATTCAGTCCTACTCTGGCAAATAAAACTTTTTTAAGGTAGGAAAAGACTTTTTACGACCAAAAAAATTTAAAATCAATCACGTCATTGGATTATCACAAGTACGAAGCAAATTTTGTTACTGGAATAAAATTAAGAATAATTTTATTTTCTTTTTCAATTTTGAAATGTAGCAATATATGTCTGCTTGTCTCTTTTCCATGTTCCAATTCATGGATGTAGAACTCATTCCAGTACAGAAACCTGGAAGTATTTCCTCTATTTTACTCTAGAATTGGAATGACATGTTATATAGTTAATTCAAGAATGCTGTGAGGTGTTGTGCAGTCAAAGCATCTTTCCCTTTTTGACTTCTCTGTTTAGGCTATAATCATTATAATTAGAAAATATATTAAGCTATTATTAGAAAATTAGTATTTATATTTCCTAAATATTTTCTTCACGAGATGACACATGGTAACATCGAAGTTTTTTCATTATCTTTCCAAAGCTGTTTTAAAATGCCTATAGGAAACTTCTCTAGGCTGTTTTTCTTACAATCCACCTGTCTCAGAAACATTCTTGTTTGATTGTGGAATTACCAAAACTCAACAAGTTGCTCTTGTAACTCAGAGATTTTGGTCAAGAAACATAGATACCATTTATATATCTATAAGTACAATAGATAAAGAAATATGAGTATCTCCGTAACATATTTCTGAGTACTATATCCATATCTAATACAGTCCTTTAATTATATATAGACAAATCTCCTAAATTGCCGCAAATTAACATACCTAAATATTCACAATTCAGTTATGAACTAAAGTATGACGGAACTATGTAGTGAAACTATGACAACTTGTCTCTAAAAGCAGTGTTTTCGCAGAGCAATTTAACTTTTCTTTCCCAGAATAATCTAGAACAAGTTATAGTGAAAAATCTGTAGCTTACAGTCTCCCTACTGGATTCCTCGGAAGAGAAACAATAAAAACAACATTGCATTTTTTAAAAAATTATATTTTATATATTATATTATATATTATATATATATTATATTAAGTTATAAAGAAGACACCAAATTCTAGGTTTTCTGCATGATTCCTCATTCTTACATTTATATCTTAAAGTCCTGTTTTATAGAGATTTAAAGTGCAACTTGGAGTTTGTCTTTCTATTGTTTATGACACAGGAGCTGCTCTTACAGTTTGTGTTCTGCGTCTTATAAAACAGAGAGTGGTGAACAAGACCAATCAGGAAGAACTTCAGAACTTCAGGTAACACAGCAATGATTTGCTTCTGGCTGATAAAGTTAAATTACAATTTATAGAGTTGCTTACAGAGTCCAATGTTCCAAAGCTGTTCCCTGATTGAATATTTTTTGCTCAAAGAATGCTCACCCTTTTTAGGTTGATTTAATTCCTCGTCAGATGGTACCAGGGCTCTAATCCAGGTGTTCCTGGGAAGGACAGCTATAACTGGGCTGATTTTGAAATGCTTTTCAGACAAGGTGGGATTGAAGGAGTCTACACAGACACGGTCTCTGGCGCTAGATGCACCAACTGCTCCAGAGTCCTGCTCCTAGAAAGCTCCTCCCTGGCTTCAGGCAAAGCTCTGGATGGAGGATGCAGTGCCCCGAGTCTCACATTTTGGGGAGATTTGGCACTGGAGGTGGTGGTGGTTTCACATGTGAGAGGTGCACCTCAGTTTAAATGTTGAACTGCCAAGTGAAGGAATTATGGGACGAGTTGAGTAGACTGTAATTTAGACTTGCTTTCAGGCAGAGTTTGGATCAGAACTCCCCAGTCTCTCCCAGTATCTGTTAATCTTTATTATCCCATACTTTGTGCTTCCCAGTTTTCCTAGCAAACCTTTCCAACCTTTCCTTCTGCACTTAGACTTAATTACAACCAATAGGTGGCAAGTCAGAAACAATATGCTGGGCTAATAAATTTCCTGTGCAGGAATCATGCTGTCTACTAGGAAAGCTGTAAGGACATCAAGGAGGGGCAGAGGTTAAGGGACAGGAAACATTTCACTCTGTCATCATCTGCAAAGTTATTATGCTCCTGGACAGCTGAAATATTTAGAAGATGCATGGTCAATGTTTATTTATGGTCAATTTATTTACACATATCTTAAGTACCCAGTAGTATTAGGGAAGTTAGGCAGGTCCATTTGATTTGTATTTTATCTAATTTTTTTCTTACAATTCATTTATTTTATTTAGCTGCTTAGCAACATGCAAACAAATATGCACACATAGATTCATATACCACTGAAACTCTCTTTTAATCTGAATTTTGAAGCTATTGAGCTGATCCTCACAGCTTGGTCCTTTAGGATTAGTTCCTCATACAAGTTCACTAGCTGTAATTCAAAGAAACATGTAAAGTTAAAAAGGAAATACTACCTTTGCTGTCACAGAGAGAGGAAAATGCCTCTCATTCATTTAATTGACTAAAAGGCATTTGTCCCCGATGTTATTTTCAAGTCTGGTAAAACATATATTTATCAGAGTTTAAACCAACAGAAGTATAAGAAATCAGCAGGAATCCCATTTGGCCTCATTTATTGGCACTCTCAACAGAGGTATTAGGCATATTGAGTACTAATGAATTATTTAAGATAGCACTAGATATTTAATGCTTCGGATTGTGGGCAAACAGCCAAATAGATGTCTTTCAGAATTTTTTCTCTTCTGATAGGATCACCAGGACATTCTACTTAATAAATGGCTGTATTCTCGCAGATCAACTGTTAATACAATGGAATCCACCTTTGAAACTGAAAACAGGCATACCAGGAAAGAATAGGGCATCCTGTAGTGAAGAAACAGTGCTGGAAGATGTGTAGAGACACATTTTACTTCAAATCTGCACAAATGTTCTATATATTATTGTCACTGATTGCATCTCTCTGCTGCTGGATGTGGTAGAGGTAGTGACAGAATGGATGTTTGCATGAGCTGAAAGATGAAAAGGTTTTAACAGTCCAGCAAGGACAAAACAAATACGAATTAGAACTATTACATTTAATCCACAATTGCACTGATTTTGAACCCCAACATTTACCTGAAGCTTTTATTCCTGATCTATCTGTACTGAAACCAAATCATGGGGCTGAAATTACTCTCCAGGCACTGATAGACTCTGTAGTTGCTCATGAAGTACTACTGTCTAACCTCAGAAATAATATGATGCAAACCTTATCTGGAAGAACATGACCAATAAACAGAGAAGATTAAATCACCTCCATCTCTATAATTTTGCAAGGATAAATTGTCTCTTCAGTTCTTATTTCTGCACTCACATACTATATACAGTCCTGAAGAAAAGAGATCAGAAATAGTCTCAAGTGCCAGTAAAAATATGTGAGAAAATGAGATCAGCTTAGACAACAGCAACAACAACAATAAAAAAGCCCAAACCAACCCCATGTAGCAAAAGCTATACCCTTAAAGGAAGTTATGAAACAATAGAAAACACTTTTCAGAGTTAAGCTTTGTCTTGTATATAAAAAACACTGGTTATTTCAATCTGTTGTTAAGGGGGAATCTTGATTCTATAGCATATATTTCTAACAAAAAGTGATTTAGCAGTTTGCTTTCATCATTTATATTCCAGTGTCTGAATGCTTAGTACTGGCATGACCTCACAAGAAAAAAACAGTTTTCACGTCAGAGGCAAATCAAAGGAAGAGTTATTTGGACTTAAAATGCTTGATTGTTTTGGGTAGCAGTCAGTTTACTGATGACTTCAGGGTCTGAGGATTGTGATATGAGTACCTGAAGGATATAAATATCAGACTAGAAAATAATGTAATGGGATAGAAAGAAAGTAAAACTATTAGTAATTATTGGTTTCGATTATTGGATGCATTACAATGGAAATGATGAGAAAAGTCAATTATGTTCCAATGCTCATATCTACTAAGAAAGGGATTACTTTACTCTGTGTTGGACAGGAAGGTCCAGAAGTCATTACTAGGACTGCAAAATCTAAGATAAGTTTCCAAAAGTGCTCTGTAAAATAGCGTTTTGAGCAAAGTTTGGCTCCTAGAGTTCAGTTCTGCTCCTGAAGTACCCACAATAAAAATTTCCATTGATTCAAAAAAGACCATGATAGATCAGAGATCTTTTTCCCTCATATTTGATGCCACATAGTTATTTGGAATGTTTTTCAGACAATTAAAAGCATACTTCAAGAATGAGTGCCTGTAAATGTAGTGCCTGTTCTCCCAATCCTGCTTGCCCTGGGGCTCACAGCAGCAATAGCTGTCAGACAGGCACTTACATTAAGTACCATGTTGACATTCAAGGAATTGGGAAAAGGGCCCTAAAGGGTATTCACCTCACAACACTCCACCCAGCTGAAGGTAACATTTACTCCTCAGTCTGGCATAAATTACCATATTAATTATTCAAAATACTTAATACCATCAAAAGAATTTACCAGATGCAATCAAGGCAAGACACAAAAAATCAATGGAGTTTAAAGGCCTAAGGTCTCCATGAATAATTAACTGGGTGTTCTCCTGAAGTACAGGTAGTGGAGGGGGTATTAATTGCCTGAGGAGGCAGGAGAGGAGGTCAGGTCAGCTGCCAAATTGCAGCTCCAACTAAGAGTGACTTCTCTCTTCTTCAAAACTACATATCTATGATAATATCAATACTTAAGGGAATACTTTAAGAGTGTGATGGACTGACAAAGAGCTCTGAGAACAGGATACAGCTGTGCCAACCACTGTGCTTTGAGCCAATAGAGTAAATCTACCGTGCTCTGGTAATCTCACTATGACACCAGAACAGCTACGAATTTTTTCATTTAGGGGAATGCTGCCACTACAAAATTCTGTTGTTCAGGGAATGTACCTCTTAATACACGGATAAATCTGTGCAATGTAAATCCAGACTAATTCTTAAGATAGATATTGCAATGATGATCTACAGGACAGAGCTCAGCTAGCACTCTCATACTTGTTGTCATACAGAAATCACAAGTTTCTTCACATCCTTTTCTTTGGTGTTTCCTATTTATAGATGATATTAATACATTCTTGACAGTATGTGGCAGTTTCTGTTTGCTGGGTTAGTGGTTGGAAGGTGGGTAGCTTGGAGTCTGCTTGCAAAAAAAAGCTGTAGTAGCTTAACTCTCTCACTCGTGGTTTATCCTCACAGAAGCAATGTGGTGAAAAGAGTTTTAGAAATACAAAGTGAAAACTGCAACACAAATCAATATAAAGCATATGTAGACTAGAATATGTTTTGCTTTCAGTAGTCTGGGGACAGATGATTCTGCAGTTGAGTGGTTGAGACAATTTTCTTCATTAAACCTTCCTTTTGACTTTGGCTTGCCTTGACAGTTAATGTGGTTAATCCCAGGTAAACACTGGGAACAATTCAGTTGTAGGGACTGACATTCAGGTTCTGGCCTTTTCTGTCTCAGTGCTCTCTCAGTGAAATGTCTGTCAGAGACTACTTCAGCTGCTCTCATTGCAAGACCTGTGAATTCTGTTTCGATGGCTTGCATTGGCTGTCTGTGCCCAGGTGTTGGCAGTGGGGGCTGCAGGGTGGCCTCTGTGAGGAGAAACTGGTTCTCACTGGTGTCAGACAACTGGTTTCAGTCTTTATCTCAGCCTTTTTTCATCTTTTTTTTTTTCCCCTTGGTCATTTGGGTGGGAGTGAATGAACAGTGAGTTGTGTGGCTGGCAGGTGCGATGGCTAAGGTGGATTAAACTTTCTCCTTCACTACTCCTCCTCTGGCCTTGATGTTCACAGGGTTCTTCTTCACATTTTTTCCTCGCTCATACTACCATGTGATGTTTTTGCATTTCTTAAAATAAGTTTTCCCCCTGGCACCTCTCGCTTGGCTGAGGGGTTCAGCTGTGTCCTGTGGTGGGGCTTTTGGAATTGTCTGGGACCAGCTGGAACTACCTGTGCCCATAAAGGCTCTTAGCCACCCTCCACACAACTCTGCTTTGGCAGTGATCCCTCCCCTAGGGCACATGAGCTGGTGGCTGTGGGAGGATGAGCAGTGCCTGGATGAGAAGGTCTCAGGGGAATGCTCTGACCAGTGAGCTGAGCAAAGGATGAAGCAATGCCTGTCACAAAACCACCTCATCCAAGCCTTGAATCAGGAACCTCTGTCTAGACACACACAGTTCCTCCCATCCCCAGCCTAAAAAAGTCAGGGTGAAGCAGCAGCACCACATGGAAAACAGGACATTTCTGAGAAAATGAATGGTGCTAAGTCAGTGGGATGGTGGAAGTACACACACTCTCTTTCCATCTTCTAATTCCTTCTCACACTGAATTTAAGGCTCAAAGCCTTAAATGTTGTGTGGTGGGTGCCTTCAGCCCTTTCTGTGAATGAGGAATGACAACCCCTTGTCTAAGGAGACAAGGTGCAAACTCTGAAATGAGATCTCCCTCTTGGCTGACTCCTGTCTGATGCTCACTTACTGCTTGTCACCAAGTCTTATTTAATTCCTTCCCTTTCTGCTCTTCTTCAGCTTTCTGCTTCCTGTCCTCTATTACTCTTGTTTGTTTGCTCACTGCTGAAAATGACAACAAATCATTTCACTGAGCTGAGGGAAAGGGGGAAAATTAAGTAGAAAACACAGAAGTCTGTGAGACACTTAAGCATGAACTCCATGCTCTCAGCCTGACTTGCTGGGAAGTGTTGCAGCTGTTCAGAAATGTGTCAGGAATGCACTCCTTTAGGATTGGCTGCTGGAGTGCAGCGTCTCCAAAATATTTTAAAACTAGAAAATATCCAGAGATCAGAAATGGAGCAAAACATAAGACTAAAACCTGGGCCTTCTTTCCTACAAACTAGTGAACACAAAATTAAAAAAACCTAAGTCAGAAAGGTAGATATGGCAGGATGAGCTAGAATTGTGTGACAATACTGGAGATAAATCAGCCATGGATTTTTATAGACTTTAGAATGGTTTAGGTGGGAAGAGACCTTAAAGATCATCTCATTCCAACTTCCCTGCTATGGGTAGGGATGCCTTATACTAGACCAGGTTGCTCAGAGCCTCAAACAACCTGGCTTTGAACACTTGCAGGGATTTTCTATGTTCATAATTTCCTGTGTGGCTCAGGAGAGCTTTCCTTGGGCTCTTAGACCTCTGTGCCTTACATTGCATAGTCAGTCCTTTCACTTTCAGTTCAGCTCCTTCTTCAGCTCCTGGGTCCTAGATTCCACCTGCCATCTGTGACTTACAAAAAACATTCACTGGCATTTCCTTACAGGGGTAGATCTGTTAAAATCAAATTAATTTACATNCTAAGACTGTGTCCTCTTGTCCTGTCACTGGGAGCCTGAGAGAAGAGACTGACCCCTACCTGCCTACAACCTCCTTTCAGGTAGTTATAGACAGCAATAAGGTCACTCCTGAGCCTCCTCTTCTCCAGGCTGAACAACCCCAGCTCCCTCAACTGCTCCTCATAGGGTTTGTGCTCCAGCCCCTTCACCATCCTCGTTGCCCTTCTCTGGACACATTCCAGCAACTCAATATCCTTCTTAAACTGAGGGGCCCAGAACTGGACACAGCACTCGAGCTGTGGCCTGACCAGTGCCAAATGCAAGGGAAGGATAACTTCCCTGGTCCTACTGGCAACACTATTCTTGATCCAGGCCAGGATGAAATTCTTTTGCTGTTCTTATTGTATGTACTATTCACAGTGAATCTATGTAATATATTGTGTGTTCAGGGACAGTTCATCCCTTCCAACTTTGCAGTGTATCCTGGGGAAGGACAGGGAGGTCTTGGTTCTTCAGACACTGTGCAATGACAAAAAACAAATTGAAAATCATTTCCCTTCCAGATAAGCTGAGGCATTTATGGGAGACCTAAAAATAATCAACACCTTTTGCATGAACAGAGACTGACTTTTTCTTAGGGAAAGAATCAATTTTAAGTGAAAATTCATCAGATTCTCCTCAGACAAAATACAGTTTATAAGAACAATTTTGAACCAATATAAAATGTTCTCTTTTGTCAAATGATTATGGTGGGGGAAATAAAGATGGCTTTCAGATCTTCTGTGATTGTTTTTTGCAAGAGTTCCTGATGGAGGGAAAGGGATGTGGGCCATGATTTATTGGCACAATAGTATCACAAAATCAGAATTGAATGTTATTGTGTTGAATGTCACAGGAAAAAGCTAAAAAAAAATAGTTGGAAACACATTACTCTCTGTTTCTGAAAATCACTTTGTCCAAGTCCTGCTAAGAAACAAAATGTGATGGAAATGATTATATGGATATTATTTTTCATGATGCATAGTCATTTGTGTAGCATTACAGAATCTCCACTGGTGAGTCAAGAATAATGAAAATTTATTATGAATTATAACACAGTAATGTAGAAGAGTAATAATATCTCAAATTAGTCATAGAATCATAATTTACTGAGGACTAATAAAAACAAAGACCTCTGGCTCAGGGAGTCCATGAGCTGCAAATTGCTGGAGTCTGGAGGAGGTTTTTGAGGAAATATCATGGTATACTTGTTATCCTCTAATCATCCATGGTTGTTTGGTTTGACCCAATCAAGCTGTTTTTTTGTTCTGTACTCTTTTACATCTCATTTCTTGTTGTGTCTTGTCAAGCTTAATTTACAGATTTTCTGACAGCTGGCTTCACTCTTTTTATTTTCTCATTATAACACCTCCAATTTCTGGCTGTGACCTAGGATTTTACAGTTCTGCTTGCTGTAAAAATAATGAATTCTAAATGGAATGATACTTCAAGTATTGTACTCTCTTGGGAAGATCTTTGCAAACTATAAGTCTCCAAATACCAATTTTCCTTCCCTGTAACTGGAGTCAAAGGTAGAGACAGGCAGGACTTGGTGGGTCTTGCCATGATTCAAGAGTGGGATTTTGAGTATCAGGCCTTACAAATAATAAAAGTACCTGTATTCTGCCGATGATGCTTGATAATGAATTCACTTCTCAGTTCATTCAGTGAACTTCTCTCTTCTTCAAGGAGCTGATTAGATGAATCACATTCCATCTTCCTATCAGCTCATCCCCAAAGAGATTTTCTTTTCTACAAAACCAGTCTGTGAATTTAATTCCAGCACAAACACAAGTAAAAGAAATTTTTGTATGTTCCTCCCTGGCCATGGGCTCAGAGCTCTTGTGTGGTCCATGAGGATGATGGCATTGATGAGAAAATTTAATATACTTTTATTAAATTTGTCAGTCTTCACAAGAAACTCTGACAGTTTTTAAGGCAAAGTAGCACAACCAACAAAATATTATTGCATTATATATCTTCATATTCAACTTCTAGTGTAGGAATAGAAAGCATCAGTAAAAGATTTCCACAAATAATTCTGCTATTCCATTCCTGGATGAACAACCTAAGAATTATAAGTGATATGATGTTACTGATGGAGGTCTAGACAAGAGCTTATGGATACAAAGTAGAAAGAACAATTTAGCTTTGTGAGAAAATTAATGAAATAAAATATTATAGAAAAAATATTGAGACCACTCTGCCAATCTGATTCCTTACAAGTTGAGTATAGAGAGAGTTAAATGTGACAGTAGAAAGTGATAAATTAAACTCATTTGCCAAAAAACATCCTGGGGAAAAAGGGAACCAAATATGAGTGTGCCATTAGTAAGAACAAGTGCTCAGTGGGCTCAAAGCACTCTGTGGTATGGAAAAATTGCTAGAAAAGGCACAGTGTGCCTTCTCATGTATTGTCAGTCTTTGTAAAAAAAGTCAACCGTGAGCTATGACTGCTTCAATAAATGCCAATATGATGAACCAGACTCAGATTATAAAAGGAGAACATCAAATAATTGTTAACTAAGTTATACCTTCTTGCAATCAGCTTCATTTTAGGTAATTTATTTCATTGTCTAATGCCACCTCAGATTTACATGACCTTGTGGAAGAAAAGGAGACCAGAGAAGAAAAAGCAAAACAAAACCCCTGTCTTTATAATGGAAAAGTTTTAAAAAAAATATTTAATCCCTTGCAAAAATCCAAGAGAACAACACTGAGCAGACAATGTCTAAGCAAACAGGACCACAAGGAGACGGATTTGTCAAGAACCACCCAATGTAGTTTCCGTGTGTGGCAAGATAATGAAGAGTGTGGAGTGTCATGAAGGGGCAGAAAAGCTTTCACTACTTGTCTCCAGTGAAGGTTTGTAGCTGTATGACATGACATTCCCATTAGTAAGACAGGGAAATGTTCACTAAACAAAATCATTCTAAGGGAAGGGAAACTTCTGTCCAGATAACACAACAAAGTTGTGCTGACAGGCAAATGGATATATCAAATATGGATTTTGAGACATCTGTGCTGGGTGGAGCTCAGTTGCCATTTATGTCCTGGGTGCTCCAACTGAGATTGAGTTTATTATTTGCAATTGTGGGAGGATTATTAATATTTTGCAGTACATAGCAGTAATTTTTGACAGATCTGAGAAATAGCCTGAAAATTGTGGTTACATATTTTTCTAGATTGGCTCATATCCTCAGTTTTGGTAAAACTAATTGCCAAAATACAAGCTGGGGAGCAACTGGAAAAGTAGGACTCATTCTGAAAAAGATTTAGGGATTATAGAAATTTGAAGACCAAATACAAGTAAAATATTTCACATTCTGACAAAAAAAAAAGAAAGAACGAGAATTATTTTACTGGTATATGTAAAAAGAATCAGAATTTACAAATGACTTGATGATTTGTTAAGCACTGCTGAAACTTATCTTAAATACTGCTACAGTTTTAATTTCTGGATAATTTTGTTTTCATCCCAACACACAGCTTTGTGAGGGCAGGGTAAAGAAGCAAAACCCAGTAGCTTGTTAGGTCTGGGGAGCTGCCTGAAAGGCAGGGTTTCACCTTGGGGAAAGGAGACTTGATAATTCTAAACTGACTGCCTTGGTGGGCCTTGAATTCCAGGCTGATGAGCAGTTACAAGGGAGGTTCGTGCTGACTGATGCCAAGGATGTATTTTGCACGGACTTCGAGGGCTGGGAGTGTGCCATCAGACAGAGAGAGAGAGGTGGCTTCCCTTTTCTTTTCCCTGCTTTTCTCAGCCAGCATGCCTGGCCTTTGAGAAGCAGTTTGGTTGTTTGGGTTTTTTTTTTGCTCCTTCGCGTGACAACTGTCGGGTTTTCATATTTGTGTATTTTGTTTAATGCTGGGGGTTCCCATAAAGGCTTTTTTTTTCTAGTAGAGCCCTAGACAATAAACTGTTACCTGCTGTTAAGTTCTGTTCAGTCTTTTCACCATTGTTGTGCATGCCCCTAGTGAATAACAGTGGTTCAACCCACCACATAAATACAAATGCATATATAGAGTGTGGATCCAACTCGTCTGGATCAATCTCTTCTCAGTTTCTGGCACCTGCAGAGCCCTTGAGGGCCAGCTGCTGGTGCAGAATCCTGTGCATGCACAACACAAAACACACACAGAGTGTGAATTGTGCTGTAACACAGACACATCTTTCTATGCCCTTGTCCCTCCATTTTCCAATACTTGCTCCTTCCCAAATCAGATATTCCGTTCTCTGCCACTGCTTTTTTTTTCTTCAATATCCTGTAATAATCTTTGTGGAACTTCAAAATATATTTTTCCTTTATCCCACACCTCCAAGACAAGTGACCCTTCAGTCTCTGAAGACCCTCTCCCATTGACCCACTGAAAGGATGCCCCCACCCATGGGGCTGAGGCTGTTTCTGACTCATCCACTGAGGCCTCTCCCATTGCCCTTTTTCCTCTTGGCTCCTCTGTATGTGGGGAGATTTTCTTGTGATAAGCCAGAGCAGAGTCTTGTTTGGAGTTACCTACCTCCAGTTGCTCCTCTGTGGTCTTTTTTGTGTGTGAAGATGAACTTTACAAAGAGTTATCCAACAGTGCTAACTGAATATTCACATGCACTTACAGGCTGTCCTGAATAGAGCTCAAAATTAGCTTTCTCATCGTGAAGAAAAAAAAAAGAAGAATATTAGTTTTATGGCTTATTTTTGGAAACAGTAAAAAGAAAAAGGCTTTGAATTGCCAGTTGTTAAAGAATGTGCAGATGTTGGAAACAGCTGGCGAGCCACTGTCCTATTGAGTACAGAAATCTCAACCAACTGTTAATTTTTCATCCTGCACAACTTATACATTTTGCTGCTCTAAGATACAGATGTAAAATAACTTTATAAATGCCATATTCCCTTCAATACCCACAGTGCAGCCTATTTTCCCCTCATCTGTCCTGCCTGCTCAGGGTCTCCTTGGTGCCACTCCTCTGCCAGCTATAGCTTTAGAATATCTGTGGACAGTACTTCCAAGAGAACATGTGTGTGTCATGAACCACAGAAATAAACATGTAAAAACCTGAAAAAAATCCATCCAGCCTTCCAGAAGTATCAAGCAAGCAATTAAGGGCACTGTAGAATCATAGAATCACAGAAGGGTTTGTGTTGAAAGGGACCTCATTTAGCTTCGACTCCCTGCTGTGGGCAGGGACATCTCTCACTAGACCAGGTTGCTCCAAGCTCCATCCAACCTGGCCTTGGACAACTCCAGGGACATCCACAGCTTCTCTGGGCAACCTGTGCCAGGGCCTCCACACCCTCACAGCAAAGAATTTCTTTTTATTATTCAATCTAAATCTACCATCTTTCATCTTGTAGGTATTCTGCCTCATCTATAGCAATATGCTCTTGCAAAAAATCCTTCTTCAGCTCTCTTGGAGCCCATTTGGACACTGGTCAGGACTCCAAGTTCTCCCTGAAGCCTTCTCTTCTCCAGGTTGAAAATACTAAATCCTCTCTACCTGTCAAAGAGGTAGTATTCTTATAGGTTTAAAAAAAAGGTGGAGCTTTGACTACACTCCCAGTGCCATTTAAGTGCTCCCAGGCAGTAAAACATCTTGGGAACAGTATCTTCGGTACTTCCCTTCCATCTAGAATTTGGGGAAAAGAGAAATGCTTAGCTCAGGAGTACTTTTTACAGAAGGGAATGCATAGCTGGGTCGAATTGGATACATTCCTGATCACAAGGGAAGACGTGTTGCAAGGTTAGGACTTCATTATATTGCCTAGAACACCTCATGTCAGCAATTTATATCCGAGTATCGAGTCTCCTCTGTCCTTTCTCAGGAGGGCAATGCTGCCTCCGGTTGCATGCAACGTCAGAGCACGGTGTAAGCTGGCTTGTGATTTGCTTCTCAAGGGCAGGAGGGCTTGCCTAGCAGAGCAGTCCTCCAAGAACTAATTCAGCAGATGTTTAATGCACTTAAATATATATGAATTTACTAGGAGCTGACAGTGCAGTCACATCAGGCTCAGCCTTCACAAAGGGGCTCTGTGTCCTTTAGCAGCACAGAAGCCAAGTCAGGAGAAATTCCCAGGCAAGATTGTCCCTCTGAGCATCCTCTCAAACTGCTTTGACTTATCACCAGTTAATTGCTCAGCATAGGAAATGGCTTGTCATTGCCATTGTACCTCTGTTAAGAGATGTGTGTGAGCTTGTGGAGTGAAATGATTCCTTCTGAAGATTTGAAAAGTAATATCCAAAGCAGAGTGAGGCCAGAAACTCAAAATGCCTGAAAACAAACCACAGCAAAGGGAAGTATGAGGGGAAAAGCAATAAAATCCATCTAAGTTATATTTGGCATCTTCTTGGTTTGAGTTATTTACAGAGAATATCTTTTCTGACCCTTGGGTCTTCTGGTTTTAATTTGCCATGCTGACAATGTCTTTCTACTCTTGTGTCTTGTTTCCACAGGAAAAGAGTTCAACCTTCAAGAGTTCAAATGCCATGAATTGGAAAAGAATCACATTAATTATTGTCACTGGAGGTGTCAATGTTTCATTCTTTTCTCCCCCTTTTTCTTTGCAATGTCTTGTCCTTCTTTATGTGTCATGTACAAAAACATTTCGAAGTACTCAAACTCTTATTTCTCACATATTGCGGGCCCTGCCTGGGCATGGGGGAAACTTCCAGTAGCTTCTCGAAGAAGCCTCTCCCTCAGCCCCCCCCCACTGCCACCAAAACCTGGCCACAGAAAAACCAATACAGCAGTCTCCAAATACCCTTTCTGCTCCTACCAGGTTAATATTTGGCTACACTAATTACACCGAATTCTTAAAGCGCAATCTGATTTTTCTGGAAAATCAATCACCATCCCGAGAAGCTCATCTGCTTCTGCCAACGATGTTTTATATGGGCAAATAGACTTCTCTGATGTGTTCATTAGGAAGCAATTATTGAACAAATCTGAGCATTAATCAAGTGTGATGATTGAATATATTGGATTTAGCTGGGATACAGTTAAATTTCTTCATAGTAGCTTATATGGGGCTATAATTTGGATTTGTGCTGAAAGCAGTGTTGATAAAATGGAGATATTTTGGTTACTGCTGGACAGGGTTTACACAACATCAAATCCTCTCCTGCTCCTCACGGACCTGCCAGCGAGGAGGTGGTGGGTGCACAGGGAGCTGGGATGGGACACATCTGGGGCAGTTCACCCCAAGTTTTCAAAGGGATATTCCTGACCATATCCTGGAATTCTCTGAATATAAAACTGGAGGAAGAGGAAGGAGGTGGGGGACACTCCAGTTTTTGGAGTTTGTCTTCCCAAGTCACAGTTATGCATGATAGGTCCTGGGAATGGCTGAAGACCTGCCTGGCCATGGAATGTGGGGAGTGAATTCCTCTGTTTGTTTTGCTTGTGTATTTGGCTTTTGTTTTGCCTATCAAACTGTCTTTATCTACACCCACAAGTTTTCTCACTTTACCCTCCTCTTCCCCGTCCCAGTAAGGGGGGAGTGAATGCCTGTGTGGGGCTCAGCTGCTCACAAAGAGTTACCATGACGTGGGAGAAAATATGTGATAAAAAAAGGAAATACTTTGATGAATACTTTGAGAAAGTATGTCTCAATTTTAAATAACATTGTAACATTGTGGGCTCAGTGTCCCAGAAAATTTTTTGCTCCCTCCAGAATACTACAGATGGGATTCTAGGGTAGTATATTTGTTTGTAGAAGAAAAGATCACCTATATGAATATCAGAGGTAATTATAAATGTACATCTGACAAAACAAAATAAAAACTATCCATCAATAAGCCTGACTGAAATGTTGAGCTTTTTGGATAGCTGGGGGTCACTCCTGAAATGTGAAAGTTATGAAGCTTTTACATACACAGAGATTCTGATGCTCATCCAATAAAATAAAAGACTTGAGGATATACCTGAGTAACGATCTGGGATTTAAAATTTTCTTTTGATGCATCTTTGGCTGAGCAAGAGAATGAAGATTCAACTGTGAATATCAGGTAAATTGGTAAATCAATCAGACATGTTTATATCTAATTGCTAATGACAGGTTTTCCAACAAAAGTTGCTACTTGCATTCAACTGTTCCAAAGGAAACAGAAATCAGCATAGTGGTGATACACAGAATCCAGAGAGGTTGTTTTGAGCATCTACCTCTTCAAACTGTGGCATTTGAACTGCCTTCAAAGAACATGCACAGAGCTAGTCAGAGGGCATTGGTCTTACTTTCCAACACAACCTTTTCCTGTTTCCTTTCACTTTAAAACAAAATCACAGTTGCACCAGAGAAAAAGTGCTGCTTGGTGCAACAATTAAGTTCAAGTTTGTGCTCTTTTTCTTGCAGTAGAAATCACTCCAACTCAGAAAGTCAAGTGAGATGTTGAATTTTAGGTTTTGGAGTTCCTCTAGACCTCCAGTAACCTGATCTGAGACAGATCTAATGAGACAAGTTGCTCAAACATCTCATTCTGCCAAAGTTGCCACTTCACTTGGAATCAATATCTTTGGGAAAAATGTACCATCAGTCACAGACTGTTGTGGCAAGACACAGTTGCAGATCTGCTAAATTTGGCAAACCATAAATGACCCATGGGATGAAACCTTTGGCTGCTACATAGTCCTTGCAGCACCATTTACTCCAGCATCCATAACACCCTGATTCCTAAGTTCACATTTTAGCTGGGGCTCTAATGGAAAATTATTCTATAGTTCCCATGCTAAATGCATTCAAGTAGCAAGAGGTATTCTTCAGCCTCCAGAGAGCTCTGTATGACAAGAATAATGTGGCAGCACAGGGCAAGATGACTCATGATTTGTTAAAAAGAGGAGAAGAAATTACTGAATAGTAATAGCTGTCTGTGAATTGCAAACCAACCAGTGTAAATGTGTAAAAACAGGCACTGCAGTCTCATCAGGTTCTCCCACACAGATGGTACTTCCTACACAGGCAAGCCTTACCAGGAGAAAAACCTGAGCCCAAAATTCCTTATGATAAATCCCAAGAACTCTCTCTTCCCTTTTGCTTTTGAGGCAACAGCGGGACAGAGCAGGGGAAAATGCAATTCACTTTGCTGCCTGTAGGAATGGCTTAAAAGGCAGATAAAATACCAAATAATGGAGCTTATCTTTTGGGCAGTGACATGAATAAAACATATTTTTCTGTCTGTATGCATTTCTCCTAGCTGCCCTTCAGCAAAAGATCCCCGTTACACATCACAATTTGGAGAGTATTAGAAAGGACCTAGATGACCTTGTTCTGCCAGGGCAGTAGCAGAAAATCCTTTCCTTAAAATAGGACAAGACTATTTCTGACCCATGGGGCCAAGTTCAAAGGCAGAGACATTCAAGCACATTTTAGATGACAATTCCCATCTGAATGCATAAACCATTAAAATTAATGGGACTTAATCAGATTTATTTATACATATATCACCTACTTAACACTTCAATGGTTTTGGGCTTTGTTTTGAAGACCTTTCTATATTGTTCACCCCTGAAAGCCTGTTCATTTTATTTCTGGTCACATTACTTCAATAGAACAGAAAACAAACAATGAAAAACCTTGATAATCTGCAGAGTGGTTTGGAATGACTTTAAACTGAATAAGAGTAGTTTTAGATGAAATATTAGGAAGAAATTCTTTACTGTGAGAGTGGTGAGACACTGGGACAGATTACCTGGAGAATTTGTGGATGTCCCACCATCCAATTCCAAAGCCCTTCCATGGGACACCTTCCACTAGATCAGGTTGCTCAAAGCCTCATCCAATCTGGCCTTGAACACATTCCAGGAAAGCAACCTCTCACTTTCAATTTAACTTATTCTTTTTGTTATAAGTCTCATTTCCTCTATGGAAGGTTTAGATTTTTCCTATATCCTGATTTTTATTTTTTTTTACAAGATGCTGTAAGACTTAGAACTCTTCTCAAACATCTGTTTTAGCTTCTCCTGGCACAGAAGTCAAGGAACATGCAGAGAAAGAGTATAAATTTCCCTAGCCCCATCTTTTGTACTTTTTACTCTGGATGGCACCTGGGAACTGGTGGCAAATAAGTTTAGAGCACCACACAGACTTTTCTGTCATAGTCTAAAGACCAGAAAATGATGGATAGTTCGCAGGGAAATTGTGGAGGAACCTGTACCATCTTGAGACCTGGTTCATCCTCACCAGCCTGATTTGGCATTTCTTTTGGGTATTTGATGAGTTGTTGAAGAGAGGGCAAAACATTGCCAGCAAATTCAAAAGGTGTGCACATATGTGGGGACCTTCCATATACCAGGCATTTTGAACAGAACCTCACTGCCTTTTTCCCACCCTGGAAATGACTGTTGAACTTGGAGAAAGGTTCTTCACCTGTCAATTGAGCAGCTACTTGTTCCTTCTTCCTATTTTTTTTTCTCTTAAAAGCTGTAGATTTTTCACAGTTTTGTTTTGTTTGTTTGTTTGTTTCTGGGAGGCATAGCACACAGTTTTAGTAAATTTTTAGTAAATTTTTTTCACAGTAAGAATAAATGCACTTCTATCCATTATTACACTGCATTGACGTTTAACCTTCTTTTATTCAGGCTACATAGGAAGACATAAAACTTGTTTGTTTATTTATTCCCTCATTGATTGTGTTTTGTACTCCTGTGAACAAAAGGGGTCGTCAAATCTACAGAATGAAAAAGTTAGAGAGAAATAATATGTGACATGTATAGGGATTTAAATTCAGAGAGAGTAGGTTTAGATTAAATATGATGAAGAAATTCTTTACTGTGAAGGTGCTGAGGCACAGGTTGCCCAGAGAAGCTGTGGCTGCCCCATCCAACTTGGATGGGGCTTGGAGAAACCTGGGATGATGAAAGATGTCCCTGCCCTTGGTAGGGAGTTGGAACTACAGGATCTTTAGGGTCCCTTCCAACCCAAATATAGGTCCCTTCCTATATACCCTGAAACATATGCCAAAAGACAGAAAAACCCGGCCTGGTACCGTGCCCATACTCTGCCAATGCTGGGAAATCACCTTAAAACCAACCAAGTGTAAGCACTCGCAAGAAATCATTCAATATGTAATATAACCCAGGATTATCTGCTGATGTTGGGACAACAAAGCAGTTAATTTAATAACTCAGAGTGTTTTGAAATGAAGAACAGTGCTTTACAATGTTTCTAATGCATTTAGAGACTGCAAGTCTGAGCCAGCTCAACCCTCTTCCATCTATTTGTACATTTATGACCATATGAAACTCAAATACACCACATGATTTTGCTCTCCTGAAACAACAGCAGATTACTTTGGGTTTTTTGTTGTGAAAGTTTTACAAAGGCTTTGTCTGATATGCCAAATGTTAAAATTGCTTTCCATGGCCATTTTCAAGACAGGTAATCTGATTACCAAAGCTCCCATAAGCTACTAAGAATATATTTGGAAACACAGGACACATGTGGCTTGTAAAATGTGGAAATTATGGGGGTCACATAAGGCAGTGTTTGAAAAAACAACGGAAAAAAATAAATTAAGACAGTTTTTTCAGAAAAAAAGGTGTTTCATTATGAAAGGATACTTCTGTGAAGGGAGCACAGACTAAGTTTTGCAAAANGGTAATGGGCAGAAAAAAAAATATTTAAAAAAAAAAAAAAAAAAAAAAAAAAAGGTAGTCTAACCAGTATAATGGTCTGCTTTGCCTTTCAACTTAATTTCTATTTGTGCTATTGTCTTTTGTCTTAAAATATGTGAGTTGACTATGAACAACTGGACCCCAAACTATTTGCTTTGGTTTGTGTGGATGGGACAAGTGTGGAGGACTGGTGGGTTTGGGTGATTTTTTTCCCCATTTTGCCCATCAAGCCAGAAATTCCATTAGCTGCTCTGTTCTTATCTTGGAGTCATGCAGTGGCTTAGAAGATAACACTTCACCTTCTCTACTTCTGCTTCCTAATCTCCTTAGACTGTAAGCTTCTGGGATAAGAGCCGATTTGTTAAGAACTTGTACCATCCTCTGAAGAAATGGGTCCTTAATCTCAAGTAGAACATTTAACTTCTTCTGTAACAAAACCAGTAAAATAGTAAGAGTAACAATAATAACCACAGTGCCTGGGAATTAAACTTGATTGGGAGGATTCACTCAGTGTCACCTGGGATTTGACCTCTCTCACAAACAGAGACAGATTTTTTAATATATATATATTCCCTCACTCTCTCTTATTGCTGTGAGGCACAACTGATGTGTGAAAGCTGCTGCTGGAAAGCTACTCATTAAATTGTAATTTCAATGTTCTGGCATTTCAATGGGAGGTTTGTTCCCTGTGTGGCTCAACAGTTTAGGTTTTTGAAATATCGTGCAGGGCTTCGTAAATTTAGTTGTGTCTACTGGTGGATTGCAGCAGCAAAAAAATAGAAGAGAAAGTGAATGACTAAGGATTGCTGTAAGGCCTGTATTTTATCAGTCTTTAGGTCACTGGATTTAAATTAGAATACATACCTCTGATCAGAAAAAAAAAAAAAAAAAGCTCCTTTTCTCAAGATTGGAAATCTTTATGATGATTCCTTCACATATTCTATGGATTTTGTGAGGATGAGGATGCAGATCTACTGCCACAGAGAGAAAGGACTTCTCACATAACTGGTAAATGTCCTCTAAATAATAGGATGCTTTGTAACAATTCTCTGAGTTAGAAACTATCCCACCTCCGTTACTGTCTTCAAGATGGGCAAGTAACAAGAACAAAGACAGAATCAAGCTTTGGGCAGCCTTGAGTCAAGTTCTGCTTGACTTTACAGAGAGGGAAAGATTTAGTCTGCTTTGGGAAGGTATAACAGGGGTTATGTTTTCAGTGAATGATATAGCCAAGAGCACAGCCTTCATCCTCCCCAGTGTGGTAAATATTTAGCCAAGCTGTACTCCAGATTATAAACCAAGGCTCTTCCATTAAAAGTTGAATTCATGGTCCAATACAGCAAATGCCCTAACACCACTGAATATGAGAGAGGAGCCTTTTGAATATTAGAGAGGAGCCTTTTGATATTTGCCCATTTTTTGTTAGATGTTATCCACTGATCTTTTTCTGATCAGGAAGTTACAGAGCATCTTACAGTTTTCTGCACAGTGCTAGAAACAGATTGTTTCACAGAGACTTCTCTAACCTTGATGGCAGCAACTCTGATTCACAGAAACAAAACTCTTTTGAATTAAAGTTGCAGCAAGCAGCTGTATTAACAAGCACATGAATATAGTCCAAATTGCCCTGAATAATTCTTTTCCTTTCCCCTCTTCTCTTCTCTTCTCTTCTCTTCTCTTCTCTTCTCTTCTCTTCTCTTCTCTTCTCTTCTCTNTTCCCTTCCCTTTCCTCCCCTCTCTTCTCTTCTCTTCTCTTCCCCAAACTTCCCTTCCCTTCCCTTCCCTCCCCTTCCCTTCCTCTGATTCGTCCAGAAGTTAATTACAAAACTGAGAAGTCTCCACTCTTCACTGTCATTCTTGTTGCTGTTGTTTGCCAAACCCCAAATAACTGGAGCAAAGTCTGGCAGTCAGTAAAACAATTGTTTCTCTTTGAAAAGGAATGTTCTTTTGTGCCTGTGGATATGGACCAAGGGCTGCTTAAAAAAACCTAGTTTGATTATCAGATCTGATGCTGAAATTGCAGCAGGTCTCTCCAGTATTTACAATGTATTCTTTAAACTTTTTCCTTTTTATGTTTTTTGTTTGTTTGTTTTGGGTTTTTTTTAAATGAGAAAAAAACTCCAGAGAGAGGAGCCTTTATTTATCCACAGTACAAACATGGCATATCTGCAGCAGCTGTCCCTTGATGCCATGGGATATCTGCTGGCACTGCTGTCTTACATGTAGCAGAACAGCACAGTCACCACTGACTCTCACACAAATAAAATGGCAATTGGTGCCACTCAGTTGCAATAATTGTGTTAGGGGTTGGATTGAGGCCACCAGCAGCAGGAGAGCTGAGATATCCGTGGATGGGGCTGGCTGGAGGTGAAAGAAAAGCCCAGGTGTGCCCAGGGTGGGAGAGTGAAATGGTGCTTTGGAAAGTCTGTTCTCAGCTCTGCCGCTGCTCAATTCCGTGTGAGTTGGGGTGAGTCCCGGGGTCAGTGCTGCCTCATCCACCATCTGTGCTTGTCTGCTTGCATTGAGCAATCTTTGGGGACAGAGATGCCTTTTTTTCTTTTTTAGTTTTCTCCTTTGTGATGTCCTTATCAGCAAAAAGCCCAGAAGCTCAAAGATGAATCTGCGGAAGAGTATGCTCTGTAAGAATAAGCAAATTCCTTGTAAAAGGCAAGCAAGCCACAGAAATGCTGCCTGACAACCTGCACAGACCTGTCACTGAATCTTTTCAGACCTTTTCAGGCAGCAAACATTACCTTAGGAGAGTCTTTTCTCAGTCAGAGAAACACACAAGCATTTCCTGGGTCTCCAGATCTCTCCCTCACAGTGACAGAGAGCTCAGCACAGCTTGGACCCTCTGCAGAGCTTAGATGATGTCCAAATAGTTTCTGGTGAAACAGTGCCCTTACTGCAGGGCCTCCTCTGACAAGTTTTTGTCCTCTTTACCCAGCAAATCACTGCAAGTATAAGAACAAGTTGGGGTTTTTTCAGCAAAATGACTGACAGCTCCAGCAACAGATTCATGAGTCCTTGACATAAATGTAGAAGGGGATGCAGGGAGGGAACCACAAAGCAGCCGAATGAGTAAGTTTGCAAGGGAAGTGCCAGGAGTCACAGCATGAAACCAAGTTTTGACAACCTGAGCTGATGGCAGGAAGATGGTGACAAATGTGTCTGTATGTGTGAAGGGTGATAGGTGCTATAAGCAGAGAAGGAAACCTCACTCAATGGTTAGAAAAGGTTTTCCTTTCTGCTCTGCACCTGCATGTACAGCTGTATGTTTTCATGGCCAAGGCAGTGCACTAAATACTGAAGCTGTTACAAAATGAATACTTTTATAATTATAATTACTTTCCTTCTATTCCAGTTTCTCCTTTCCATATGGCACCTCCTTCATTTTGAAGCTTCAAACAAGACATAGTTTTAGAGGATTTTTTACAGTTTCATTTACTGGTCCTCAAACCTTGACACAGTAGTATTGAATTGTCATGACTGAGAAAACTGTGTAAATAACCCTTATTCTTTGGTCTGCCCTGAGTAGAAACACTCAGATTGATCTAATCCACTGAATTTTCCAATCAAAATTTTATTTTACAGAAACCACTTTTCTAGCCATTAGTCTCCACTGAGGTTAATATCAAAGGCTCAGCTTAGGTTAGTTTAACTCTCTGCACTAAGAGCAACTTATCAGAGCCACGTTGAGACTCATAATATATATCATAATTGCAGAATGTCTCCCACTCTTGGCAACTTTTAAGCAGAAAGCATAGCTCATATTCCAAGTCAAAGGGCAAAATCCAGCAGGGGGGGAAACAGGGACTAAAATGACCAGTTTTAAATGAAGTGTATTGAACAAATCTTTCATTTAGAGTTGAGAAATCACTTACTGAGTTCTAAATTACATTTTAAAAAAATAATTAAAATATGACTATGCAAGACTCCTATCATATTGTACCTTGATTGAAATTCAACAGATTTATTTCAATAAACCTTTCTGGTTTTTGTAATGTAAAATAATTGTCGTGGATGTAAGGACTCAGTTGATCCAGTGATGAATTGAACCCAACATCTGCCTCAACTCCTGCCCAATGCCTTAGTGGGAGGGACTAAAAGGGAGGAATTCTTAGACTGGCAATTATATGGAAGAATATCCTGCAGAGGCATTTGTAGCTAGTATTTCAGGCCATTTTTCCTGCTGATAAACTGACAAAGTTCCTGCTCTTGTGATTCATCCACCCACTGTGACAAGCAGCCCTATTTTCCATTTTCTGTTTACAGGCCTGTTGTTTGTTCATGATGTATTTTATTTAGCAAGATCTTTTCTTCAAAAGAAGGAAATCAGAAGTAAAAATACAATCCCACATCAAGTCCAAAGGGGAAACAAAATCATAAACAAAACAAAAAAACAAAACTAAAAAAAAACCCCAACAACAAAAAAACCCCAAGACAAACAAAGAAAATATCACCACCCATTAATGTTCAATTTCATTACATAACTGTCTTCTCTTTGTCCTTGAACATTTCTTCTTCTGGATCATAATAAATTTGTGTTGAACAACACTAACCTCTCTGTATGTTTGTGATCAAAATGACTCTTTTGTAGAGTCCTTACCTTTTTATTTCTTCTCTCTTGGCCCCTTCCAGATCATACCATGTGGCATTAGTGAAGCAAGCAAGGATTTTCGTTTTGAGCAAACTGTCTGAGGTAATTCACTTTTCCTAGATATTTTGCTTAGTGGAAATTTGTGGGGTCATCTGTAACATACCACAATGCCTGCTCTGAAGAGCTGAAGAAGAGTACAAGTAAGACATCTAAAAGTTGAGAGAATTGGGGTTGTTCAGCCTGGAGAACAGAAGGCTCCAGGGTGACCTAATTATGGCCTTTCAGCACCCGGAGGGAGCCTAAAGAAACATAAAGAGAGATTATTTAAAAGGGCCTGGAGTGACAAGACAAGGAGGAATGGCTTTAAACTGAAAGAGGATGGGGTTAGATGGGGTATTAGGAGGAAATTCTTTACTGTGAGGATGGTGAGGCCCCGGCATAGGTTGCCCAGAGAAGTTGTGGCTGCTCCCTCCCTGGAAGTGTGCAAGGCCAGGTTGGATGAGGTCCAGGGAAACTTAATCTAGTGGGTGACATCCCTGCTTATGAGTTGGAACCAAATGATCTTTAAGGTCCCTTTCAATGCAAGTTGTTCTATGATTGTGTGATTGATCAATTTTTTCCTGTTCTCTTTTACCAGTGATCTTCAGAAAGAATAAAATTAGTTTTATCTAGGTGTGCTCAGGGGTACTCTGACTGCCATAGCCCCGAATGAGAGGGATCCATCTGAAGGATTCCCACAACCATAAACAAGCATTTTAACCCCTTCTGAATATCCTTTCCTTGTTCTGGAAATCAGAGGAGAGGAGAGGAGAGGAGAGGAGAGGAGAGGATGTGCGGTGA
>VXBA01003073.1:0-47649 GCA_013399895.1 Serilophus lunatus | reverse complement strand
GAGAGGAGAGGAGAGGAGAGGAGAGGAGAGGAGAGGAGAGGAGAGGAGATTTTGCACAGTTAAGAGAGGGAAGCTGAACTGTGAGATCAGATTTGCAATAAATAGTAGCTCATAAGTATTTGCAAAATCTTTGCTGAAGAGAATAGGGCAAGGCTTACTTTGAGTAAATGACACACGCTCACTCAGGCTTTCTATTTCTTTTTATAATCAATTTATGTAAATCTAAATACATTACAGATGCATGTTTGATTTTGCAGTTCATAATGATGACAATTGCAATTAAGCTCTCTGTTCTTTTGGCAGTAGCAATAATACAGAATGAAACTAAATAAATAATAATAATACATTATGTCTCCTGTGACCTTTCTAAAAAGTTATGAGTGAGCCACAAAATTGATCTTTAAAAAATCTGATTTTGTCAACATTTTAATAAACACATGCATTTACTAAGGTATTAATGTGTTTCTTTGGGGGGAAAAGAAAAGAGGATTAAATATCCGAGAAATCTATTCAGAAAGAGAAAGATTAACTGTGAAAACAAAACATCTCCCATTGTTTTAATTATTTACATACTAAATAGATAAGTTGAGTCTTCTGTGGTCAATGAAAAAAACTGCTTTTTAGAGTGATGCAGGAAGATAAGACCTTCTCCCACTATTAGTTAACAAAGTTCATACTTCAAATGGAATTGTGCACACAAAAGGGAGTAAAGCTTACTCAAAGTCAGTTCAGCAGGTTTGTTTGCAGGCAAAATTTAATGACTGGAAAAATACCCCACACTGAGATTGCCAGTCCCTGTCCTCCTACTTCTCCCTGTCAGTGCTACAGGTCATCAACTGCCCACATTCCCTGAGTCCATTGAGTTAATTAAGTTCATGGAGTAAAAGTGTCTCAGATCTGCTGCTCATAAACTTCCCCTGCAGCCCAGCCAACCATTTGTTTTGCCATCCTGTGCCCATTCTAATTCAGTTTCCCAGGGAAGAGGATTAATGAATGTTCATCTTTTTTGGATCAATGAGGGAAGATTTTTCTCTTAGATACTTAGTGGTGAGTTCAGAATGAGCTTTTTGTAGATCTAATTTGGACTGAGATCCTGATGAATGCATAAGGACATTGCCAAATTCGTACCCTCTGTGTTGTATCCAGTTTCAAGGCAGGATGTGCCTGAGAGTAGTGAATCTTGGGGCAGATTCTAGGGCTGGGATAAATTAAAAACCGTATAATTATACACAGGAAACTGTCTTATTAGTTCCAGATATTTTATTCTGTGTGTTTTTGTCTAGGAGACAGACACAAACATCCCAAATAAACAAACATGTTTTGCATTAGGTGAGCTGTGTTACATCCCCTAATGGAAACAAATTCATTGAAATGAGAGGAATGAGGCAACGCCATTGATTCCTCATCTACTTGCTGACATGGAAAATTAGCCGCTTCCAGCGGATCTTTCATCTGCTAATTATCCTCATTGATTTTGGATGAGGAAATGTAGTGTCTGAATTCAACTCCTTTCTACAGCACATTCTGCCAGCCAGGACCTGTTTGCACTCTGACATTCAAGATAGAGGGAAAAAAGCCAGGAATTTAATTTCCCTTCCACTTCACTGCCCAGAAAGACTGAACTCCCCATCTCTGGAAGTGTTCAAGACCAAGCTGGAGGGAGCTGTGAGTAACCTGACCTGGTGGAAGGCATTCCAGTCCATGGCAGGGGGTGGAACTGGATGATCTTTAATGTCCCTTCCAAATCAAACTGTCCCTTGATTCTATGAATCTATGATTCATGTCTTTCCCCTAGGATGTCTGGGACACCTTTCCTTTTGACTTGTAGCAAGCACTGCTCCCATTCAATTGCAAGAAGAATTATTTTTTATATTGTGTTGCATGAATTTCTAAAGCAGTGATACACAGAACTAGAAAATTCCAGTTGTCAACCTGCAGGAAAATAAGAGGAGAAACAACTAAAGAGGGAGAAAAACAGCAAAGTGAAGTGAGGGGAAGGAAAAGACACTTTAAATAACAACAAGTAGTTTCACGAGGTTTCTACATTTAAAAGAGAAAATAACAATCCATTAAACCCATCATGATGTTATTTAATTTCATATTGCATGGTTTTTTGGATAAATGTGACCCAAACTCTTTCTGAGCTACAGTAACATAGCTCAGAGTAAGACAGACACTCACAGCACTATGAAAAACATAATTAAAAAAAGCTTGAATATTTCTTATTCTGTTAGTAGTAATATATTGGTAAGGAAATTCCATCAGTGAAAAAACACGTATTGTCTGTTTAGCAGCACAACAGTTCGAAACAGAGTGAATCGGGTGTGTTAAAATACCCACCCAGATCGTCTCCTGAGCTCCATGGCTGCAGCAATTGAGAATTAGTACCATTAATTAGCTCAAGCTATTTGTTTTACAAATTACAATTGCATGTCTAATCCTGGCAACTTTCTCTCCCTGAGGAGTTACTGTAGCGAGAGCTCCACAGTAGAAGCAGAGATTGAATGGACTGAACTTCTGGGAGCATCTGAGATAAAAAGAAAAATGTAAATTGTTATTTTTATTTCTATCTGCTGCCTTTTTTTTTTTTTTCTCAGTCTGAGACGAGAACAGAACATCACATCTGCCTTCTCTAAGCCATTAATTCTATTCCTGAAATTCTACTGCATTCAGTCTTTTTTTTTATTTATTTTATCGTGATATTTTTTTCCCCTCCCTTACAGTATGGAAGTGCTTTTGCAGTCCTTTAATAATTTTCACCGATTCAGTCCAGCTCTTTACACAGTCCCTTTCTAGATTTTAGCAGTCCAAGAGTCTATGTCAGGAAAGCTGCACTGCTGATTTGCACTAGGGCACCACAGGATAGGATGTTGGTTTGGAGGATTATCTAATGTGGACCAAATATCTTTAGTCAGAAACAAATCACTGTCCGGGCTTCGAGTGTCTCCCCTGAAACTTATTCCAATAAAAACTCTCACTTTGATAAAGGAGTGTGTAATATTTCTCTTGCAACTCTGCGAAAGGAAGTCAACAAGATCCCTGGATACATCAAGGAAAGAAAATATTTCACAGAAGAATGGTAATATTTTCAAAGCTGATTTATGAGCTGTTTTTTGCTAGAGAATACGCAGCCTTGAAGTCCACTTGAAAGTGATTTTTTCTTTTTGCCGGTGCTGATAAATGTTTTACTCTCATAATAAAGTCCACAGCACATGAGTGAACATCTGAAATCTTAGACATCTATTGAACAGAGACAACACTCCACATCCATTTCAGTAATGATATGTGAGTTAGCCACAGACTGAGGTGTGTGAATTGTGTTCCTAAGGAACAAATTTGTTGTTGTCTTACAGCAGTGGAAAGCTCCTGTTAGCTACAGTTTATTAATAGAGAGTATGTGATGCTTTCGCATCTGATCACACTATCCAGGGGTAAAAAAAGAGTAGAGAATATATTTCATCTTAATTTGAAAGAGCCAGTGCTTTTCTTTCACCTTGTGTAGACAATGGCAAATGGATTTGCATGTGATATCTGTGTCATACTAACATTTTGTTGAAAGTACGTTGAAAGTAGAGGATATATCTGAAGAGGCTTTTAGACATCTCAGCTGAAATTTGGAAGCATGAGTTTAAGCTTTGCATCAAAGCCCAGCCACAGTGTCTGCATCACTAAGTGGCACCCTGGGAATCTGGAACAGATGGTCACACCTCACCCTTGGTGTTGAAAATGACACATTTTATTGGTTTAGTCCATATAGATTCAGATGAAATTTTGACCTTGATTCTGAAAGAAGACCTACTTCTACAGATAGAGTCTATTCTTTTATTTTACATTTCTTTAAATAGTTTTTAAAATTATATATAACTTTTAATAAATGTGTATTCTTTTTCTCATTATATAGAAGAACGTGGCAGTTTTATTGGTTCTTGGGCAGAATCACAGTAGTACCTGAGATGTGAATTGAGAAAAAACACTTCTTCATAGCTTGGATTTCTAAATTTTTGTTAAATGTTATAACTTTAAAGCACAGTTAACAAGGTTTCATGGCCACTTATTGTTTTTTTAAAATGCTGCTTTTGCAGAAAATTTCAACATTTTAGCATGCTCTTTGTTAAAAATATATTGAAAGCAGAAAGTATCAGGGTATTCTTTTTTGTCCACTTCATACCCAAGGCTATTTCTACAAACAAAATATGTTGTTTACTCTGGAACGTTTGTGGAAAATACCACTTTATGACAAATGTATTTGACAAAAGGCATATATGGTCAAATCACTGAAATATGCCCTCAGACGAAGACTCAGCCAAGATTAGTTTCATTATTCAGTCTGAAATGTATCAGAGAAGAACTTTTTGCTTTTACATGCCGGGGATCTGCAGCAAAAATATGCCACTTAGGTTTAAAGATGTTACTCCAAAGGTCTGTTCCTTGGTGGCAGGAGTATTGCCATGGGTTTGGTGCTTGCCTAGAAGGAAGGGATCCCAATTCTGAGTAGGGTTTCTGTGTTGTAGTGACAATAAATGGTCTTGATAGGTAATGCATATTTATGTTCATGAGTCAGACAGGAACATTTGGTCTAAGTTGTTTTCTTGTATAACGCAACCCATAACACTTACCTTCAGTTGTTTTGTTCCTCGGAATGCATTACTGATTTCTTAATATAAAGGTGAGTTGATTGCACCTCTGCATGTGGTTAATTGCTTTCTCTGTTGAATATTTGGGTTTTATTTATAATCTGAAAATTTATCTTGTTTCAAATAACAGCTTCTGCATTTGACTGTTTCATTGGATCTTGACATGTGCATGATACAACCAACAGATACTATCAGTAATCTGTTCTCTTACCAGTGGAAAAATCTTAACACAGATATATATATATAGACCTTAATTAAGTTCCTTGCTAATCTCCTCTTCAACATATTCAATGAGTTTCACACTCTGAGAAAGCTGAATTACTGTTTTCTAAGCCCTTTCTAGTAACCTAATTTACTTTTTTCAGTGTGGATTTTTCAGAAGTGCTTCCACTGGCGCCTCACATTATCTTTGTATCACTAATAGCTGCTTGCTGTTTGACATCTCCAGTGATTATATTTATCACCATATTGCAGCCTGACTCAACAAACTGTGCTGACTGAAGATCAGGGCAAAGCAGATGTGCTCTGCACTTCAGGTTAATTTTCCCAGTCTTACATTAGCACAAGCTCTGAACACATTTATGATACATCAAATACGTCCTCACAACCCTCCAGTTTAGTAATCTTCATGACAGTCTTGTAAGGTGAGGTAGCATTGTTACCCATTTTTACCAAGACTGAACAGAGACACAAACTAAGTAAAACAAAAAATCTAATCCTTGAAAGGTATTTAGGTGAGTAAGAGAAATCATATGGGAAAATTTAGGCAAGTCTATTGGGGAGAACTGGCACAATTGTCTCAGACTCAACCCACAATGCCATGCAATCAGGAAAGGGAAGAACAAGGGAGGTCAGAGGAGGAACAAATCACACCAAATATTCCTGAGACATGGAATTCAGGACCCCTGTTTGCTTTCTGTGAGTGCACATGTCAGCCAAGCTGGAAATTCCTGTTAGGTCTGGGCCTGGGCTCACATTAGCCCACCTTCTTGCACGCCCTTTGCTCTCTTGGATGCCTTCAGCCTCTGGGAAGCAAACACTGCACCATGGAGTAGGAGAGAATCATGATATAGTTGTGATAAATAAGAACAGACAAGATGTCTCCATATAGCAGTTTACATTCTGCTAAATCCTCCACAAAGATCTGAAACCCCACGTGGAGCAGAAGCTGAGTTTGAAGGGACTAAAGCATTTCCCACTGCCCATCTCTTATCAAGCAGTTGCTGCATTTCAAATCCATTTTTCCTGTAGGTGTTTCCAGTCTCCCAGTCACTTACATCACTCAAAATTTTGTTCATTGAGCCCATCCATAACAATCCCAGACTCCCCTCTGACAGAATGGCCTGGGAACATCTTCTTGATATCAGACCTCTGAGCAACTCCTTCCTCTGTTGTTTATGAATCCCCCCTACCCTGAAGTGGTTCTGCTCAGTCTTCAGGCTTCCAGTGGCAGAATCAAATGTTTGTAACACTGGGATTAAAACAACCAAATGCTACTCCAGTTTTTGATGAGTTTGGATGAGTTTGAACTGATAGAGGGTATGTAAGTGACAGTCCCAGGTGGTACAATGCAGTTTTCAGCCTTTGAAAGTTTGGTGCAATGCATTATGTGATTCTGGGCAGAAGTAATTTACAGTAACATCATGAGCATTTTGGTCACATTAAATTCTATTGTTTAAATCAGAAATTCTGTAGAAGATTTAAAATAAATAATTTTAGTACAATGTACATTTTTTCCTAGCCTGAAAGTATGATTCAAGCATGGAAAAAATATTGCATATATTACTTCTTTAATTCAGTTTTGTCATTCAGCTACTGTTTATACTTCTGTTGGAATAATCACAACTCACTGATGAGCTTGTCAGAGTATTGTTTAGACTAGTCCAAAGGCATAAAACAAACAGTCAGACAGTGGGGGAATGGAGAATGAATATCATGGTGAGCCTCATGTAAGACAAATAAAACTGGAAAATACACAAATTCTGGAATAAATCTCACTTTTGAAAGGCATAACCACAGATCTACCCAGTGCACATAGGTTTATTTATTTTCTAATCAGCAGAAAAAAATTGCATAAAAACCTACCCACATGCACACAAATACATCCATGATCCAACAATAGTTTTAACCCCTTCAGTAAATTCTTTTGCTTTATTTACAACCCCATCTCTGAGAACATCAGAGTAACCTCTAGAAGGTTCATGTATCAAATGTCATGTAGCTCTGAGAAAACAGGGAGGAAAAATATCTATATCCTTAAATACTAAGGCAATGATGCACAGATAAATCTCCAACAGGATTGTAAGACCTAAAGAAACCACCATAGAATGGTTTGTGTTAAGAGGCACCTGAAAAAGTCATCCCATGGGCAGGGACACCTCCCACTGTTCCAGGTTGTTCCAAGCCCCATCCAACCCGGCCTTGGACACTTCCAGGGATGGGGCAGCCACTAATTCTCTGGGCAACCTGTGCCAGGGCCTCACCACCCTCACAGGGAAGAGTTTCTTATATATTGTCCATGCTGGAGTGGCTGGAATTTCTTTGTGCTGCTCATTAGGCACTTTCCTGCTGAGCTGTGATCCCTCTCCAGGCTCTGGGCAACCCTTTGTGATACTGATATCCAAATAGAAGGAGTGGGATGGATTGAGGTTCCTCTCCCCTGGCAACTATAGTTTGAAGTAGATTCAGAGTCCATCAGAAACAGTCTCTCACTATTCTAAAAGGATCACTTCCAGATCTGGGGAAACAAGTTAATTTAAAGAACATTTTTGGAAAGTTTTAGCAAGAATCCTGTGATTCGAATGTATAAGTTTAACATTCTGAACAGTTGCAGTCTGAAATGAAGTGGGTTTTGGTTGCTTTATCCTACCCATTTTGTTTGAACAAGAAAAAAATTGTTTATTTTGAAGAATTGTAAGTATAATGTAAAATATTATTTTCACTTGATTATTTTTAATTATTAAATAGCAAGATAATAAAATATTTTGATTTTCCATAAAAATATTTTAGATATGACATTTTTAAGTCCATGAATGTGTGTATAATGAATTACACTATTTTACTAATCCAGGAAAGAAGGTAAATAAATACATAATACTTAAATCTTTTTCTGAGATTTTAACTTGCTATTCAAGCTTATTTTCATTTGCAAAAAATTAAATATATTTCTATTTTGTTACTATGGCTCAATCATAAAATCTTCTGACAATTAAAGTATTTATGATCTTATGAAGAGTTTTATTTGCAAATAATTAGCTCTTCTTCATTAGGAGATTGAAAGCTGTTGTTGCTTGGGTTCCAGAGAATGTGGGATGTATTTAAGGTTTGTGTATGATTTATATTTTAACACTGGTGAAGATTTCCCAGAGAAATTGTGGAGTTTTCCTCACTGGAGATGTTTCAGGGATATCTGGATATAATCCTATGAAATGTGCTCTTGGGATGAACCTGATTGAGCAGGAAGGTAGGACCAGATGACTCGTAGTCCCTTCCAATCTGACCCATTCTGTGATTCTGTGAACATTATTATTATTATTGATATTGATAATAATTAGTAGTAGTATTAATAATAATATATTTCGAATAATAGCACCAACTCATTCGGATTTTAACCCAGTCTATATTTAGCTGGTAATAAGATACTAGAGTGCTCTTGTCAGTGGTTATGATCTCAGCTGGACACTAAGCAGCCTCTTAAATGATTTACAAATAGCAGGAAAGTCATGAGACCTGGCTGGTAAAAGGAGAAGAAAGGGATGATAAAAGCTTTAGGGTTCAATTCTCCATGGTCTCTGGGATATGATGCTAATTCAATATAGTACAAATTACTATTCAAAGTCATTAGCATCACACTAAGCAATATGCAATCACAGCCAAGTTCACAATTAGCATTAATGATATTCTCAAAGTGGGGACAAAAAATTGAGGATTGAGTTTTACACTACAGACAAGATAATACAGGGAAAATAATGCCAGGGATTAGTGTCTGAGATGGGGATTTATTTCCAGTGTGTTTATAAGTCCCAGAGTACAGGGAGCCTGAAGTTAACACACAGCTGGGACATTCCTACTGCAGACATTCGCATCCAGCTGCTCCCAGGTTCACCTGGACCAGTAGGAACAGTGTAAGCAGAACCTTGCTCTAAACCTTTTCCTTTTCTTATAGCCCTGTTAGTCACCACACCTTTGTTAGGAGCTTTTTGGACAATGAAATATTCAGTTCTGGATGTTCCTTCTCCAGATACAGGGAGAATCTGACACAATATCTCATGAACTAAACAGTGAAGTTTAGATAACAGCAGCTGGTCAAAAAATATTTGTCTTCTGGGGTATGTATCCATTAAAAAATATTACAGATTTTTGAGATGCAACAGCTCATTACCAGGATATCCAGAAATTATTATTATCTCGATCACTGCACCACACAATTCACTTATATGGCACCTACATAGACAGCAGCTGGATTTACAGGATAAAGTTCTTACAAAGCTTTTGCAGCTTCTTGCAAGATGCAATTTTTTTTTGTTTTTACATAATCAGTGAGAGACATCACAATTCAGGTGACTGTCTTGCACCCCAAACAAACCCCCTGAGAGTTGCAAAGCTCAAAACCAAGGAGGTCTTACCTTGTAATAAGGACTGTCACATGTATCTACCCCAATTTAGTGATGGGGCAGTTTGGAGACTGGTAGGTGGAAATACAAAGTCAGGGTCGAGTATCTGTGGCCAACATGATAAAGCCTTTGATGAAGTGGAAGACATCAGTTCACAGAAGAGCCCAAAAGTGACAACTACAAAAAACAGCACAAGGTCACAGGAAACAATAAAAACCCTGGGTTCTTCTACTGCAATGCAGAAAATCTGATCAAATGTCACTGAACCAAAGATTTCAGTAGTTATATGTTTAATTAATTCAATACAGGTTTTTTATATGAAATTGCTAAGCGTGACACCATAGTTATGCTTTGCAGTGTCATGAAAACTCAAAATACTTTACCACTAATAATGTAAATATTTCTTTGCCCTTCTCGATGGTATTGAACTCATTGAAGATATTCCCTTTATTGACTGACGTTATTAGTGAATGTCAGTCACCCACAATTGCTATGCAAGAGAAGGCAAAAAATAATATTAATAACAGCAATAATAATAATAATCCTGTATGCTATCAAGACACTACATTTCATATTCTAACATATGACTTCTCTTTGTTCCATCAAAATATGTCTTTCTTTTTCATTGTTAAAAAAAATCAAACCAACATGCCAAGTTGTGCCATGCGACTGTATGTGTGTATGTGGCCTTCCCCCTCTCCCCCCTTTTAATGATTATTAAATAAGTTATTTAAGAGATTAAAAAAAAAAAAAAAATAAAAAGAATTCCTAGGTGAAGAGCTATCTCCAATTTAGTATTCACCTACAATCAATTACCAGGAAAATTGTTAAAACTTGTATTATAGGATATTTGTTTCTGATAAACCCAAGCTAACAGGTAATTTTAATAACAAAAACCTACAGTTTTATTAATTTGAAACTGCTAAATATTGATTTTTCTTTGTAGAGCTCCCACTTTTCCTGCTGTCTAAGAATTCATTGTTTTGGAAAAAGTTTCCTAGTCACAAAGCCACTTTTTTATCTTCAGTACATCAAAAGACTTGTGATGGCAAAAAAAATAACTTATCCCAATGATTCAATCCATCTTCATGGCTTCTTGCTAAGAAGATGAACTGAGAAATCAATTTTCTGAGCACTTTTTTCAGATCTATTCACCCTCACCCACTTCCTTTAGTAAAATGCTCATCTCTGTTTAGGATGGACTGGATCACCCTCCAGGAATGTAATTTTTTATCTCAATATGCCTTGAACATAGACAGCAGTTTAATATTCATAGAAAATCATAGAAATCCAATAGTAGAAACTTAGATTCATGGATGCAGCTCTCTGGAGGAGAACTGAAAAGACCATCTTTTTCATATTTCTGACCTAAGGCTGGGTCAAACTTTATCTAAATCATTCTTGACACATGATTGACTATCCCATTCTTAAAACTTGCAGCGAGGGCAGAAGGAGATTTCATGCTCACAAAAGCATGGAGTGCAGGGGGTGGCTGCCCTTGCTTGTTGAAGTTTTATTTTCCTGATTTTTAACCTAATGAACATTCATTGAACCAAATAATTATCTGCTGAAACAGGAACCAGAATTCCAGGTACAATGACAATCTTTGTTATGCAGATGGAGAGAAACCTGACCGAACACACCCTGTCCTAGAGATGTGCCCTGGACTTTTAAGTTGACACTGTGCTTCCACTAAAAGAAGAGTATGGATATATGTTTTTTTTATCTGTATGAAACGTTTTAATATCTATTTTTCTTACATATTAAGCAATTCAGTTGTCAATTTAGTGTTCCTGCAGAGGCATGACATTACAGATTATATTTTCTGCATGTCTTCCTGCTGTTCCATATTGAATTGGTGCTGTCACTTACACCAGTATCCAAAAACAAAGAAGGATCTTGGCAGTGTTGAGGCTGCACCTCAAATGCTGTGCTCAGTTTTGGACCACTCTCTACAAAGAAGACATTGAGGTGTTGGAGTGTGTCCAGAGAAGGAAAACAGAGCTGGGGAATAGGCTGGAGAACAGTTGTATGAGGAGTGGCAGAGGGTGGTGAGGGTGTTTATCCTGGAGAAAGGAGGCTGAAGGAAAGTGGGCATCAGGCTCGTCTCTCAGGCAACGAGTGATAGTAAAAGGGGAAATGGCCTCAAGTTACACCAGGTGAGGTTTAGATTGTATATTAGGAAAAAATTATTCATTGAAAGAATTGCGAAGCATTGGAATAGGCTGCCCAGGGCAGGGCTGGAATCACCATCCCCAGAGGCTTTTAAAAGAAATGTAGATGTGACACTGAGGGACATGGCTTTGTGGCAGACTTGACAAAGTACTTGGACTTGATGATCTTAAAGTGTTTTTTTCCAATGTAAATGATTGTCTGATTCTATAATTCTGTTTCCTTGGAATTTTCTAGCTGTGGACCTTTGGAGGTCTGTAGTCTAACAGCTCACTGGAGGTGGGAATATTGTCAGCACTAACCAGGGCAGAAGGAGTATTATCTGGCCAAGACTTGAAAATCATCAAGGATAGATTTTGGTCATTGAGAAATGTCTGGCTTAGCCACAAGTATCTTCTGCTGAAATTTGAAAACTTCCTACTTAATGGGAGACTTGTTCCTCAGCTTTCTTTGCAAATCTAAGTCTCTTGCCTTTTTTACCTATTGAAGTTTCTTAGAGAATTCTGCCAGGAATCATAATCTCTGCTCCTAAATCCACTCCTGGCTCTTTTGCTTGCCTTCCCAGTCTTCCACTCCATCAGCTCAGCTCCCTGATGTTCGCTATTGTAGCCACATTTGCCAGAAACTCCTTCCAGCTCAAGAACAGCATCACCCCTGTTTGGCCGCTCTGACATTTGTATAAAGTCTGACAGACACCATCCAAGAACTCTCTGCACTGTTGTCCCAGTGCTGCACTGCCTTTGCATCAGATGGCTGGATGTGTGAAAAACCCCTGATGGAAGGCAGGGAGCAGCTTGCTGACGTTTGGGACAAGGCTCTTGAGTTCAGACAGCTGCCTATGTTTCACAGCTGTTTTCTGTAGAAATGAAAGGTTTTGTGCTTGACTTATTCCAGACTCTCCTTACCTCAAGTGTCTCATTGAATATGAGATAGACAAAGTAACTAGAGTATCAGTAGAATGATTTTTTCCTTCTGACTTTACCTCATTCATCTTCTTATGCTTTTCTTAAAGGGAAAAATAAGCATTTCAGCATCACTCTTTACCTATAGGTAAGAGACTGAATAGAAACGATGAATCAATGGGTGTGAGGAGGCCTATTCACACACATGCAATTTAGCTTTTCCTCCTCTCCTTTTGTTAATTTTGAAGTCTCTCTGTTTTGTTTCCTTGAATTTTATATTCCTGTTTCACTGTATTTCATTTACATATGGAAGAATCTATATCCATCTGGTATTTAAATAAGAAAGACAAAAAAAATAAAGAGAGTCTTTGGAAACTTCATATATACATATAAACTGCATGATGTATATGCAAATTCTGCTGTGTATATATATATCGTAATGTAACACTGGTGTCTCTCTGACCTGATTTTATTCTAGAAAATATGGAAGAAGATTCAAAACTTTGTCTAAGTCCATAGGAAGTCTTATTTCACTACTGGAGCTACAACAATAGGAAGAACAGTTAACAGTAAAATTATTTCATTAAGATCATGAGGAGTAATGAACCAAAGAAAAGGATCTTCAATCTCCTTACACTCGAGGTCAGAAGTTATGGAATCATTCTTTTCTGATTTCCAAAATGACAGATAAGTAGCAATGAAAACATAGTCGTTATCACATAAATGATTAAAAAAAATTAATCACGATATGCTCTAATTACTACCCTTTTATCTGTCCTTACTTGCACTTTTGCTTGAGGCTTTTGGCAGATGAAATCAAGTGAGTGGAGAAGTATATTTTAGCTAACAAGCTTTCTAGTCTAAAAATTCCTCCTGAATGCATGATTCAAGCAAACTATGAAACAGAGAGAAAGAAGGAGGAAAAGGAAATGGAAGACAGTTGCCTTGCTAATTTAATACCTTTGGTACCAAATTAGCACATATCAGACTAGTTGAGAGTAGCCTGCCCTGCAGGTCAGGCTTTTGCAAAGCCATGTGCTTTGAATGGCTCATGGAGCTGTCATGGGTTCTGATCTCATGCTGGGAAAGCTCCACACAGTTTGCGCCTGACAGCTTGCCAGGGATCAGCTGGATCAGGGAAGTGCCACTCGGAATTTCCTCTCTGCGATGACTTCTATTATCTGGCAAACAACAGCCAAAATGTGTTATTCTATAACCCTCTCTCATCCTCGAAATGCTGTGCCAGGTTAGGGGGCTGGCAGGATGGATGCTGAGCAAAACTTATTCATTCTCTCAGTTTTTGGTAGGTATGGAATGGAATTAAAAAAAAAAAAAAATCATTCCTCCAGCCTTTTGTGCATCTTTGCAGCAGAGTAGAAAAACTGATGAATGACTGCTGGAAGCACATCCTCACATCTTTCAGGCTGGAGACAGTAGGCTGGACAGTGAAATCCTGTGTGGAATTGAAAACAGCTGGTTGATGTGACTTGCTGCTGTGCTCAAAGTTCAACTGCTGCTTAGATTTGGGGTCAGATGAGAATGTGAGTGTACCCTCCAGGCTAAACTGGCAGGCGGGATTGTTTGTTTGCTTTTATGTCTTCCTCTGCAGGCAACACATTGTCAGCTCTCAGTAATCACCTTTTTTTCCCTTGAATTGTCTAATTGATTAACAGAATTAAGTTGTCACAGCAATTTATTCTTTAGCCCCGAGTTTGTCGCTTCTGCTTCAAGCCTAAAAAAGGGAATATGTAGAAAGCCTTGTCTTTTCCCTCTCTCATGCTCTTATATAAGATTTTCCTTTACCCCACACATTCAACTACTATGTGGTACCACAGACCCCCAATGCACTGCATCTCAAAATGGATTACACTGCTAAAATTAGTAGAAATAAATTCTGCAATGCAGAAGTCTACATCTGAACAGTCAGCTCCATTCCTTTTATGGAGCCAGTGGATATGAACAGACGTGGCACATCTGATCTATTTTAGACGTCAGATATATCACATCCCAGAAATGCCTGCTTCTTGCTCTTGATTCCTTTAATTCTGGGAAAAGAGTGTAAATCTTGGTATGTAGCTCTGAAATATGCAATTTTATTTAAGCAGGAAAAAAGCAATTAATAATTTACTAGTAATTTTGCCGGATTAACAACCCCTTTTTTTTGATTTATTTTAAATCTATGGCAATAATCAATTTAGTCCTTCAGCAGCTGCTGAGTTGAAATAAACTTTAGAGCAGAGAATTCTGGAAAGAAACAGAAGCTCCATGTTTATCTCACCAAGCATCTGAACCGTGTTGAATCCCTTATTTCTGCCAAAGGTATTGCCATTTCTTCAAATACAGTATCAGGGTGAAAGGGCTGTTGTAGCAAAAGCAGATGGAAAGGTTCCTGATGATTTATTTCTAATAGCATGGAAACATCCAAACTTTGGGCTCCAATAGCAAGATCACTAATAGCCAGACACCTTGAAAGTAAAGTTTCTGGTGCTTGAAAGTGGATTTGGGGGCCCAAAGTATTTATACTTCCTATTAAAGTGATTGTAATGAGAGCTTACATCAGCAGCAGCAGCAGAAGAAGGACAGGAAGAAGGAGAAAAACAGAAAGAAGGAGAAGGATAAAGGGGAAGGAGAAGGAGGAGGAGGAAAAAAAGAAGGAGAAGAGGAATGGGAATAAGAAAGAAAATTTTTATTGTAACAGCAAAAATGCAGAGTACAAAAATAATTGGTTAACACTTCCCTTTTAGAAGAAAAGATTGAGAGCAATATGAAATTAATTGCTTTGGGAATTCAGCTATAAGAAAATATTGATAAATTCATTTTCCTTAAAACACTTTAGTAACCAGGAGGCATCTTCACAACTTAAACTGGGATGAATCTCATGATAACAAAATCACCTATTTTAAGCCAAAGTGTAGTGAAGAGCAGAACAACCATGACAGAATCTGTCTGATTTTATACCTTTAGAATTTAAAGTGTTCTCCCTTCTGCTTTTTGTCAGATAGGTAAGATGGCTGATGTCATGTAACACTATCAATTATTTCCAGAAACACCTGGGAGCCAATTGTACATACAGCCTACTCTAGTAGTTTTTGAAAAGAATTACTGCTTTAAAAGTTGATCACAAATTTACAGGGGAAAAAACTCACCACCAATAGCAACAAAAAATGTAACATAACCCTCTGTAACTAAACAAAACTCACTGATTCCTGAATGTAAAAGCCTAGAAGAAGTTACTTTTCTGTATGAGGGATATAGATGCAGAAAACTCATCTGTGTTTTTTCAATACATTATTCTCATCATCAGTTCCTGATCTGAAACTATAATCCTAAAGACATTTTCTTGAATAAAAAAATCTTCAGTTGGAGATAATATCTGAAATTCTAGGCAAAAGATCTTAATTCAGAACAGAAACACTCTTTAGAATGGGTGAATGCCAAACTTCCTTAGTCGATGGTATACATGCAAAACACTTTCAGTGCCTTTATGGTATGCTGGTCTCACCAAAGGCCCAGTAAGATAATAATGCTGGTATCAAAACTGAACATACGAATGGATTTCACACTCTTTCTGAAAATCAGATCTCTCTAAATTGCTTTACATTACACATAAAAAAAAAAAAAAAAAAAGTAAAAGTAATGAGAAGCACAAGAAATCTTCAGTCCTTTGAAAATCCTCAATATGACCTTCACACACCCAGTTGATAGACTGCTAGTTTGGCAGACATCCTGTCACTACCATGAGCATCGTCTAAACACCTAAAAAATTACTTTCTATATTTTTAGGTGTTTTAATTATCTAAATTGACAACTGACATGATTGCTTTAAATTTGCCTGTCTCCAAAACAATATGTGAGATGCAGCCTTACACAAGTACATTGATGATTTAGAATTAAAACAAAAACAAAAAACAAAGAAATAAAAAATCCCCACAAACAGTGGAAGTAGTCATTAAGGACTAAAGAAAATTGCACTTACCCTTATATAAATACCTAATGGCTTAAATTACATTGTCTGTACTGATTGGATCTCCATCTGCCGTGATGGGAGTGTGGACACTTTACATAGAAGGAGGTAGTTTTACTTGCACTCAGATGTCTTAAAGTGTCCCATCATGGGGCCTCAGCTCCTCTTCCTAATTTTATCTAGTGTATTCCAGATGTCAGGCTGTTCATGGATGTCTCCACAGGGCTATTAAACACGAGAGTGGACCCACAAGAGGGTTGTGACACCTCAGCATGCTTCAAATAGCATAAGGTTAGCTGGGAGTCTCTCATGGTCTCTGGCTCTTGGAACTGTTTGTCCTGTCCTTTTCCAACCTCTTTCTTTTTGGATTATTTGCCTTTATAAGAAAGGGGTTTCTGTTATTATGAAATTCCTTTTCTTGGGTCCAAACATAGCAGAAATTTTAAATAACATCGAGTGAATGAGACAAGGCAAAGGATCTGAAGCAGAAAATGACATCAATTCTTAGTAAATGCATAATAAGAATGTATTTTATAGTATTTTATAATATTTTAGTATTGTAACTATTAAATTTTTATAAAGCATTATAATAGATGAGTATTTGGCATAGAAGGAAGATGGTGAACACTCCAAATTCTGATCAGTAGAAACAGACTTAGAAAGATGGTGAGAAAGGACATTATCAATATTACTTATTTACTTTTTTCCACTACTGCCTAGGGAAATGTGCATGACTCAAAATGGAGACCTTCAAGGTATGAGTATTCCTAAGCCTGCAGATTCTCTGAAATAAGAATTCTTTGAGGACAACTTCTTGCTGTAAAAAACTTTAACCTCAAAGGGTCTTTTTCATCTTTATTTTGGGAAGAGAGTCTTCCAACTAATTTATGATGACATTAGAGGATAACAACATGCACAATAATGAATTCTCTTCAGCCTTTGGGCTGTAGATGTTTTACTGTCTCCAGGAAAATAAAAGTGGTTGCATGGAAATATTCAGAGTTTGTATTTTAATTGCCCCGAGAATCCTGTTTTGTAAAGAATGCAGCTTGCAGTGGGATATAGAAAGAGAGGGATGATATTTCTAAGCTAAGCTCTTACAAGAATAAGAGGTAAAGTTCTAAACACTGAAGACAATCAGATTTATTTGTACTTAGGGTGAGCATTCAGGAGAAACACATGGAAAATGTTGGTGAGAACTGGACAGGAGTAGGAATGAAGAATGGGATGTGAAGCATGGGATGCAAATGAGACAAACCCCTCTCTTCATGTGGAAGAATCTTGTGGCTTGCAGAATTTTGCAGAACTTCTTGGCTAAATTAGGTAACTCTACACCAATAGAAGGGTTTGAAAGGCAATTTGACATTATAAGACACGTTTAGTTTGCAGAGATGACCTGTCTCCTCCATGGCCCCTATAAAGCAAGCAAAAGGTAATTAGAAAGGAGTAAGGTTGCACTATCTTTAAACCTATTTTCCAGCTTGGCTTAAAAGCTTTGCCTTTGACCTTTCATCAAGACATCAAATGTATTCTGAAGAATGAAATATAGTCATTTATTTAACAAGAGTTTTTGTGATTTAAAGCACTACTGGTTCTGTGCCACATATTCTTTCCTGCCATTAGTTGCATGATGTTGTAATTAAAGGATTCATATACAGTTACACACACACAGCGCTGGGATGAAGGTACAAAGGTGTGTGAAGTAGGACAGATTTAATATTTCAGTTTGCTTCTTCTGGCCCAAATAATAAGCTTGTCTAAGAGTTCAACTTCAGACAGAGATAAAAATCTTCCTTTTTAAGCAGTTTCTATTTCTTTTAAAAGGGATGGAATGTAATTGTAGAGATGGAATGGATCTTCTCTTTCTTTTAATAGAGTGGAACAGATTATCCTAGTCTGGAGGCTAGACCAGGCTCCAAAACACAACAAAGGAGAGACTGACATTTTCCTCACCCTTCCTGTTCTTCAGGAAAAGTTGGAAGTGCAACTGGGGTCTTGCCTAGTGAAGCTGCCGTGCTGATGTGTTAGCTGTTCATAAGGACAGGGTTTAGGGATCAAGGTGATCTCATTGATCCATACAAACTACCCTGTGGTATTTCACGAACTTCTCTCCAACTTTCTAATTTCATTATGATGTGTCTTCAGCTAAATGTTACTGTTGTGGGAAACCCTTCCATAGCCATAACATATTTCCGTCGGTTCCCAAGGCACAGCAAAATGATCTTTGGTGTTGAGAGTGTACAAAAAACCTCACCCTGTGGTTTTAAACATTCTGAGACTAGATCATATATTTCAACATAGCATGTATTTCTTGTGTTCTCTGAGTCACAAAGCTACAAATCCCATAAACAAGATTTTGATCTGCATCTCACAAAATACCCAGCTTCTAATACACTGACCAAACAATTAATATGTAAGATTGTTTATTTTCACTGCAGGGGGAAAAAATCACTATGATTAAGATAATCATGCAAATATGAGCCTTATAGAGAATTAAACTGGAGGGAAAGAATAAACTAAGTACTGCAAACTTGGAAAAAAAAAATAAACCCCCATTTAAATAATTGACCCCAAATGACAAAAATAGCTTGATAAATACTTCTGTAGTGGAAAGCAGACAGTCATGTGGAGTAGTTCTAAAGAAATCATAGAATCATAAGATGGTTTGAGTTGCAAGGGATCTTAAAGATCATTAGTCCAACCCCCTGCCATGGGAAGGGACACCTTGCACGAGACCAGGTTGTTCAAAGCTTGGCCTTGAACACTTCCACGAGTTCAAAGAATCTGAGTGTTTGTATTGGTGGACATCTTTATGGTTTTACACTTGAATAATCATATATTCAATTTAGGACCACTGATATGCACTCACTCCAAATGTAAAACAGGACAGCTTGTCTTCCTCCCTTCATAGGTCCACAGGAATGCTTCAGGAAGACAAATTTTCCATCCCAAATTCTATATCTTGAGTGAGTCTTTGATCCTTTGAAGACTCATTTCTGATATTCATGAGAAATATGAGATGACTCACAATAATGTATGGTATAAATGGGTTCATGCCACTACTGTATGGGCTGAAGAGACATTACTGGATGTCATAATGATCCATGGCACAGAGGGAAGGTTCCCTGTATGGGCAAGCCAGTAAGGAAATTTTCTCCCTGCTGCAGAAACTGCTGGCATTTGATTATTATTTGGCAGACAAGGCAGGGAATGGAAGACAACATAAAGGGCAAGTGAAAAGAAGAAGGGGGAAAAAAAGCAGTGGAAAAAATCTAAAAGAAATGTCATGTTCTTTTTGATGAGTTATATCATAAAGGGCTCATTTTTCCAAACACAGGGGCCCAGGCACTTTGAGGACAAGTCCTTGCAACCTCATCTGTGAATCCACTCCATGTGAATTAGTCAGCTAAAAAACCACATTCACAGAGATACCCTGAAAACTGGAGGATTTGTTGCCTGAAGGGGGTTAGGACTTATTATAAGGGACACAAAAGGACAAAGAATTTGGAGATTGTTTAAAATCTATTGCAGGAGCTTCTGAGGAGAACGCGCAAGACTGTGAATGGGATGGTTAGGGGACTAAAGGCATCAGAAGAGAGGGATTGAGATGGACTAGGAAGAAAAAAAAAAAGTAGGAAAATAGAGGGAAAATGATTATAGGAAAACTGGTTGCTGGTCAGCATGTTTATTTACTGAGCCCTTCACTTCATAATCTGTCCTGTCTTATTCCTGCTATTTCCTGTGCTGGTGAACACATTGTCCCGAGCCAGCAAATAAATGTGATGGGCTGCAAGCCAGGCTGGCTGTGAGCAGGGTGGGAGTTCTGGTGCCAGCTGCTGCACTGGGGCCACGGGTGTTTGAGAGTCCTGGTACAGGCCTCAGGCAAGAACTGGGACCTCGGGGCCAGCTGCTGCATAAACTGTCAGTTCAGCTGCTGGAGAAATCTCCACTGTGTGTATTTGTGCAGCAACTCCAATCCCAGTTGGCTGGGGAGGAGGAAAACAATGTGGTATCTGTGCTGTTAGTGGTTATGTGAGCTGGCAAAGGTACTGCCTTCTGTCCATGTTTATCTTTGTGGATGGTCATGTGTGTATTGTTGAGTTTGTGTTGCGAGTGAACTTTTGGGGGATACATGATCAGCCTTGTTGCTGCTGGACCTGGGGTCAGTTGGATGGGAGGAACCTGCCTGGTCCTGAATCACACTTATTTTATCTACCATTGTCTGTACAGCTTCACAAAATACAGGGGACAAGATGAATACCCAGGTGATTAACCCAAACTATACCGTTGCTGTATGTGTATCGTGGTTTTAATCCGAAAGAGGGCCAGTTTAGGTTGGATATTGGGAGGAAATTCTTCCCTATGAGGGTGGTGAGGCACTGGAACAGGTTACTCAGAGAAGCTGTGGCTGCCCCATCCCTGGAAGTGTTCAAGGCCAGGCCAGGTTGTATAGGGCTTGGAGAAACCTCATCTAGTGGAAGGTGTCCCATTCATAGCAGGAGATTGGAACTGGATGATCTTGGGTCTCCCTTCCAGCCTATCATTCTGTCACAACCTGACACAGACTCATCACAATTTGAAGATGCTCATTGTTTTTGTTAAAGAATCAAACTCAGTAAAAACAAAGGCCAAATCTTCCATAGGGGGACTGTCTTGCAGGAATCAAGGATTGTCCATGGATACAAGGCATTACCACAATGATTTTTTCAGCACTCGTGGCTGCAATGGTACTGATTTAAACCATCTTCTTAAGTGGAAAGGTGGCTTGATTCTCTTGTTTTCAGACCAGCTTTTATAGGAGCTTTACATCATCCTTTCTCTGTTATCCACTTTTTACTTTACTGTCCCCCTTGTTTTATTACTGTATCTTTGATGCTGCATGAAATCCATTTTGCAAGACTTTAAAAGGCAGTTATAAAAGGTGAAACATAATTGATTCCACCATCACCACCACCAAAGGCAAGTAATGGCACAATACATGTCCTCAGTAATGATCATTAAATTCTGGGAGTATTAATGTCATTCCTTTGCCTACTTCTAGTAAGATTATTTAATTAGTTTTCTTTTACATTTGGTAATAAAAGCCAGTCTAAATATTTTTAATAAAATTTCCACCTGTTAATTGACCTTTCTGTTGACTTTCAAAGGCTTTTGCTCTTCAAACTACAGGGAACCAAACAGAAATATAAATGGCTTGTTTTGCCCTTGTCATTGGGTTTTATTTGCCTGTCTTACATATTGCTTTGCCCCCTCTATTTTTCCCCTGCAAAGGACTCTATCTTGTATTTTTTCCATGGAACACTTCCAGAGTAAGTTCTTCTTTGCTTAAATTGCATGTTTTAAGTTTAACATGCCTAATCTTTGTTGTCAGCAATTTTGCAAGCTCATATTGAGGCTGAATTTGCTTTCACCTGAATTTACCATCTAAAAGCTGAATACTTAATCTGTGCCAGATGTCTAAACTTCCTGTATATTTATCAGAGACATCACAGCTCTGCCTCAGGATGGGATGAAGCACCTTCTGGTGCAGAATCTGTCAGTCCAGCAGGCACAAAGGGAGCCTAAATCATCGTCTTAGATTAAGCACATTATTTTTAGGCAGATACAATGAATGAAAAAGAATCTCTTTCCTGAGCATAGCCTCCACAGCAGCAGCTGCAGCTTATCCAAGTTCAACCTAAACAATTTCAGTGCCTTGTAAGTGCATGGGGGTACAGACATTTTATATTTGGGAGTTCATAAAGTGCACAGAAACATCAGCACATGTGAAAGGCAGACAATATGTGATGTGCTGCCTACAGGAAGAGACTGAATTTGGCTCATCCCTTTCAGTTCTAAAGCCCCAAGTAACAATAAAGTTGTGTTTGCATTTGCTGGGGCAAACAATGGGATTCATGGCTTCAGTACAGTTCTGGGTGTCTGACCAAAGCCAACACCCTGAGCTAGGAGCCACCAGACACAGGCAAAGATAACTTACTACCTCTTTTCTGTTCCTAAAACATCTTTTCAGATGAATAGTTATAGAAATCTGCTTTTGCACTTTTTCTTATGCAGATGAAGGGAAGATTTAATCACTGAGAGTCTTAACACAAACCCACATCCCCGTCCCCATTACAAATACCTTTGCAAGCTCTCTGTTTTAAAATAATAACACCCTTAAATTCCACCTGACTAAATAATGTGCTGAGTTGCTCTTCAGTGTCTGCTTAGAGCTGATTGTGGCAGCAAGATGTGAACCAGACTATAGGAAAGCATTTTTCCAGTACTCTAAATTCCTGTCATTTTAAAGAGGACTTCAGATTCTAGATGGTTTTTGTGCAAGTAAGTGGGATCTATCTGGCTCTTTCAAGTGGCAGTTGGATACTTTCATTAGCTTCATTTGGGCATACAGTATTCAAAAAAATTTGTACTTTTTATACTCATAGAAAGTTATTTTTTTCTTTCTTTGAAATCAGTGCTCACAGAGCAACAGGGATGCGAGATGATGATTTTTTTTCTCCTGGGTAGAACATCCAGAAGTTGCAATCACTTTCTAATGGAAGGAACTTATTTTCTTCAAGAAGTTGAAGAAGCAAAATGTGTAGCTGCATTGCAATACCCCTGTTTGGAGGGGATATATAGGTCATTCAGTTGCTGAAGTGTTTGAAGCCACATAAATTTCAGCAGTGACAGGCACTGCACTTTGTAGACTCTAAATATAACCTTGTGCCTCAACGTCCTTTGGAGAAAATGGAGAGGTAAAGGCATGTGAGAATGTGATTCCTTTGACCCATTTAGACACCTGCATGGAGATAAAATCTGTCTGTCCTCAATAAACCTAATTCTTTCCTACAAATATCACAGAAAACTAAATAAAATTTAGCTTCTTCGTATCAGCAGATGGACCACAAATTACAACTAGAGAAAAGCATCTTCCCGTTGAATCTTCAAACGCACTGTGTCTTTCAGTAAATGACAGAATCATCAGGGTTGGAAAAGACCTTCAATATCATCTGGTACAGCTGTTAAACCAGCACCACCATGATCACCCTTAAACCCTAACCCAAGTGCCACATACAGATGCCTGTTGCAAACTTCCAGAGATGGTGACTCCTAACACCTCTCTGGGCAACATATTCCACTGCCTAATCATTCTCTTTTTTCTTTAATATCTAATCTGAACCTCTCCTGTTACAAGACCATTACCTCACTTAACACCTAGGAGAAAAGGACAACCCCCACCTCACAAGAACCTCCTTTAAGGCAGTTGCAGTGAGCAATAAGGTCTCCCCTGAGCTACTTTTTCTCCAGGTTAAACATCCCCAGCTCCTTCAGCTGTTCATCACTTGTGCTCTGGAACCTTTCCCCCCTCTGTTCCCTTCTCTGGACACACTCCAGCCCCTCAATGTCTTTCTTGTGAGGGCCCCAAAACTGAAGAGAGGATATGAGGTGTGGCCTCACCAGTGCTGAGTACAAAAGAACAATCATTTCCCTAATCCTGCTGGCAATGCTATTGCTGGGACAGGCCAGGTGCCATTTGCCTTCTTGACCACCTGGGCACACCTGGGTTCGTGTTCCTCCATTGTTGACCAGCACCCTGAAGTCCCTGAACACAGAATTGAAGATGGGCTGAACCCCAAGCCTTACACACAAACTGCCACATATTTAGGACGCACTAGATCTTAGGAAGGGAGATTAATCCCTGCTCACTCTATATTATCCAGGAAGAAAACGGTTGAGTTCCAAGCTCTAAATAGACACAGACATATCACAGGGCAGAGGATAGAGAAGCTGAAGGTTTGAATGGCTGCTCATTCTCTCAGCTTATTGGCCTTAACTAAATGCCAAGGAGATTTGCTTTAAGATTTTGAGATTCTGTATCTTTGTCTTGCGTGTGAAGCTTTCTAGTAATGTGTGCTCTGGGGCCAGGCAATTCACAGCGCTGCTGCTGTTTGCTGGAAACAGGCATTTTTACTCAGATCTCATAATTGAAATTCAAGCTGCACATGATGCAATTTGACATTAATTTCAGTTATTTGTGTCTGAGGTTTGCCCCATCCAACAAGAGGCGACAGTAAAGAAGAGCACTAGAAATGGAAATACACAGTGCCATTAGATGCAAGGCTTGATTTGTAAATCACTTAGATGGCAATAAAACTGGAGATGGAAATAAAAGTGGCAAAGCTCAGCTTTATAAATGTTAAATAATTCAAGAGGGAAAGGGTGAGGGGGAAAAAAAGTACAGAGCAGGAGCTTTGTGTATGAAAACAAAGGCATCGGAGCAAATCAGAAATTTCAAGATCTGACTAAACGTAATTTCAGTTCAATTAAAGCATAACATCAAGATTGTGGGCTGCTAAAATCTGGGATGAAGCATGTCATTGCTGGGTGCAGTCCTAAAAGATTTACAGCAAAACTTGGACCTAGGGAAACTACTCTGTGAAGTGGTGCCACAGGGCTCTTTACTGAGCAGAGCTACTTCACAGAACAAGGCTGTAGGGCCTCAGAACTAACAACATTCAAGATGGAAATTATTTTTTTTTCTCTCTCTTTTTTTTTTTTTAAATCTGTTTTCTTATTTTATTTTAATATTTGGGAAGGTACCAGTAGCAGTAGGTTACCCAGAAGAAGAGAGTATGAAGAAAGTCTTTGTTGTCACCTGAACTTTACAAAGTTGGACTTGAGGAGTTTATTTTCGTTACTTTCAGATAAAAAGCTGGAGAGTAACATAATCTCTACACCCTAATGAAATAAATGTTTGGGAATGGAAGGAAAAATACACATGTTACTCGACAGGGATCTTATTCCTGCTATTGTGGCCCATCCTGGAAGACACTAAACATTGGCTTGATTTTGAACAATCCCAGTCAGAAGATTGTCTTTTGAATTGCAAACTTAATAATTTTGTATAATCACAGAACATGGATTGGCCTGGGTTGGAAGGGACTTCCAAGATCATTTTGTTCCAACTCCCTTCCATGGGCAGGGACACCTTCCACTACACCAAGTGGCTCAGAGCTCCATGCAGCCTGGCCTTAAGCACTTCCAGGGATGGAGCATCCACAGTTTCTCTGGGAAGCTGTAGAGGAGTTGCCATCCCATCTGACCTCTCGAAGCCTCAGAACTTTGTTATGAGATACAAGGGATAAGAGAGGCAGCTGTCACTGAGAAAGACCTATGATATGAGAAGAACAGAGAAAGAAAATATATCTGGATGGGCATCCTACAAACTCCTTTGGCCATCTTATGGTTTGTGCTGCCATTTGTGTACAGATGATCCACACAACACTGCTGAGGTTTTTTAGGAAAGCATCTCTAAAGTCTGGAGGTGACAGATGGAGCTGAACACATAATGGCATGGTTTGAATGGAGTCTGTTTTGTACCCGCCATTGGCAAAACTTTTGGATACTCGAAGGAGGGTAGATTCAGATTAGATATTAGGAAGAAATTCTTCACTGTGAGGGTGGTGAGGCACTAGCACAGATTGACCAGAAAAATTGTTGATGCCCCACCACTAGAGGTGTTCAAGGTCAGCTTGAATGGAGCTTGGAGCAACCTGGTCTAGTGAAAGTTTTCCTTGCCCATGGAAGGGGGTTGGAACTGGATGATCTTTAGTTCCTTCTAACCCAAACCATTCTATGAGTCTATGATAATGTTATTTCAAGCAGACAATGAAATAATATTTATCATTTATTCTGTAACAACCAATAAAATCTAGAAAAGAAAAAAGACCCTTATTTTCTCCCAACTCCTGCAAGTGAAGCACAGGCACAATGACATCTTGAGTTCCCTGTTGATATCACTGAACAAATCCAGGACACCCAAATGTGAAGGGATGGATAGGCTACTAAGTAGCCCAGTATGGTAGTCACCGTCTTTTCCATCTTTACATCTCTATCTGATATATTCCTCTGAACTTTATCTACAATAAATAGAGAAAAATAAGACTCATCAAGTGTGACTCATCATGAAACAAACATCTAAGTCAGAAGATTTGTACCATAAAGTCCCATTCTTTTTGCTTTGTCTATGAGATGACTCAGCTGTGGTAGAAACATCAATGGACTAGAAATAGAAAATGAAGAAAGATATGTGTTTCAGATGTCTAGTAAACAGAGAAAACTAAAGGTAGGGGAAAGATCCAAGCACTGAAACATCAAACCATTTGCCCTGGGCCTCAAAAGAAAAATATGTCTTCACTCCAAAATTTTTACAGTAGAAAAACTCTTGAGTACGGTGTCCCTCTCCAAGTGATGCACAATTACACAGGGAAACCTCAGAGATACTGAAAAATGAAAGATCAAGGGAAATCCAGAGCTACTGTTTTTAAGCTAGATTTTATTTTGAAGGCTGCTGCTTCTATCTGAAATTTAGGGGGGGAAAAAAAAGAGTTTAAAAGCATCTCCGGTTTTTTTTCAAGGACATTATAAAAGATATTTCCTATTTCTCCTGACCTTACCTCACCTCTATTCACAGCTACAAAGAAACCAGGATTGCACCTGAGGTAGGAAGTGTCAGAACAGTCATTTTAACTTGCACTATCTTTGCCACCTTTCCTCTTCAGAAATAATGATGGCCAAGAGTGAAAATTCTGATAAAGAATTTGGGTAGGTTGACAACTCTGCTGTGACAAATGATACCTGGCATGAAACATTAAAATGTTTACTTCACACCATTTTGAATAAACTAGTAGTCAAGAGCATAGACAAACCTGAGATCATGCTTGCACTGGAAAATAAATATCCTGAAATGCTTGTGTTTATTTGGTCATTTGATGGGTCACGCCTGAACACCCCAAACATTTCTAGAGGGAAAAACCTTGTTCTTCTTTATCTATTTCCTATTGTTTCATCATCCATTTAATTGTCTATAGACAACTTGGGAGGTTATAATATCCGGAGAGCTCTAGAGAAATCAGCCCTTCTTCATTCAAAAAGATAATTTCAGTCACATTCCTGTTTTGGACAAAAACTCTTTTCCCAAAGCCATTTCAGATCTGTTATGTTCAGTACTTGGTAAATATCTGATCTGGCACTTAAGAACACAATAGATTTTATAGAAAGACTCACAAGTTTTGTAGATAACTTTCTTGTTTTTCTCAGACTGGGTTCTTTCTTTCCAGAGATGATAACCAGAAACTGCAGCTTATTTTAATTTATCTCCTTAAGTAAATACTTATTTTTTATATATGATCATCACTATTTACGTTCAGATTCTTGAAGTTACTCTGTTGTTTTAGACTAATGCTACAGTGTGCTTATTAGTTGGATCTGAAGGAATGTATTTGGAAGTGGCTGCACTATTTACCAAGTTTCTTCCAGCATTCAATACTTTGTCATTGCAGGGATGCTCTTCCATGGAAACACTTCTTTTCCTGTATATATTTTCTTTTTCCTAATACTTTAAAAAATAAAATATTTATGGGCTAAGTGTTTAAATTTACAAATCTCTACTACTGCAATAAATTTCAGAATATTAACTCTAAAAATTACTCATCTAGTTGTGCATTGAATAAATGTTGTATCACCTGGATACAAAGGAGGGTTTTTCAAAACATCAACAAAACAATAAAGTGTTTTTTATAAAGTAAAAACAACAAAAAATTGAAATAATAAGTTTTTTTCCAATAACACAACCAGCATACCATATCTTCAACTGTTTCAGTATAAAACGTAGCTGCCTTCAGAGCAAGGGGGACTAGAACTCCCTGACTGATAGAATCAGAATGCCTGAAGTCATTTATTGTCTGAAAAACATATACACATTCTTCCGAGCCACTTAAAATATGTAAACTTCAGTGAAGAAAACAGCAACACTAAATAAAACTCCTCAGCTCTGCCAAGGTCAATGGCACCACAAAAAGGCCCCTGGAGCTCAGGAAACACAACAGACAGAGCTGTATTATATCATATTCTCCCACACTGACAACTGCCTCACACTGAATGATGGACATAAATTGGAGCTATTTGTTGAGCAATTCTGGTCCTCAGGCTGAATAAAGGAAGGGACAAGTTGGTTGCTGGAAATAGTAGTTTTTTGAGGGAACAAATAAAATACTAAGTGAATTAATTTATTATATGAGTCAGGAAAACCTTCGGTTGACCTTGGAAAGAATGGAGGAAATGAAGAAATGACTCAAGGCAAGAAATGGACAACTAAAGAACCAATACAAGTAAAAAAACAATGCAAACCCCAACTGTCTCTGAAGGAATTTATTAGCTTGAGACTCTATGAATAATGAATTCTGAAGCATTCAGCAGATTGTTTCAGATGTTGTTTTTAAGTGAGAAAAGACAGTTTTACTGTTTTCATTTTCACCTTCAAAGGTTGGACTCGATGATTTAGAGGTCTTTTCAAACATAAATGTTTCTGTGATCCCAAAACTTCATTATGATATAGGAGAAATGACTTCCTAAGCAACCGTGAACAGTCACATTTCCTAAATTACTTTGACTAAATTCTGCCCCAAATTTGTAAGCATCCATCAATGTTGTTCACATATTAATAAAATGGTATGTAGTCAGTGATGACTTACCAGTTTGTTCTGGCCAAATTGGATGGGGCTCTGAGCACCTTCATAGTGGAAGGTGTCCCTGCTCATGGCAGGGCGTTGGAATGAGACGATCTTTAGAGTCCCATCCAACCCAAACCCTTCTGTGAATTTATGATTCTATGAATTTGCAATGGTTTTCATTTTCCATCTGGAATAAGTCCTAAGAATCATGGATGACTCATTCAAACAGAATTTTGGGTGTTTTTTTGAGAGAGAGAGTAGAGTAGTTTGAAGTCTTCAAAGTTCTTGGAAAAGATGAGAAAACAGAGCTAATTAACCTATCTTTTTAACAGGAAAGAAAATAGATGATTGACAACATAAAATATCTGGAACTGCTAGTATAGGAATTAATTAAATCACTCACACCAGGGCTGATTAGACATAATTTCTCTGTTTCTCTGTCTAAATACTGCATGGGCATTGAATTTCTCCTTTACAATGTTAATTTGATGTCTTAACAAGGGAGAAAAATTACTTAAAATGTGTAAAAGCTACCAACAGGCTGATGGTTATTACTTTGTGCAGAATGATTTGAAAACATTAATCTAATGGGAGATAGGCACAGGTCTTTCATGACTAAATGGGATACGTGTCCATCATCCATTGCTACAGTTTGACGAGCTGAGGGAGTAACAAATATCTAACACAAAGTTAAAAGGGAAAAAAGAAATTAATACAGTGTTAATGACACACAGAAACTCGTGAAATAGCACATGGCTTCTCTCTCGTATTTTCTCCTTTACCAGTAAAAAGCCCTTTTATTTTCTTACCATTTGCATTATAGTAAAATCAAACAGATGCAATACAAATGGTTTCTTTTTCTCTCCTTTCCCCCTAATTCTCCCTCCAGTTTCTCTCTTTACTTACTCTGCAAGACAAAGCACATTCAAAGCACAAGACATGTTTGGGTAGCCTGATTCAGTGAAGTATTTCCACTGGGCAACCCCAGTTTGCACAAAATAATTAAGGGAGTTGGGATGAAAAAGGAATAAATTAGTTCAGTGATCAGCAGAGAAAAAGCAGAGCACATGAGGTCTTTAAAAGAGACTGAGAGCCAGAGGGGAAAGAGCAATGTCACATTTTAGATGTCTATAAGGATTTTCCAGGACATCATATAAATGTTTTGATTAATGGATTTCTTACTGACGATCTAAACCCTTCCAGACAAGATTCCATTTCTGTAGTGTAGTATCACCTTGCAATGTGGACTGCAATTATCTTCACAGCATCTTTCTAGTCCAGGACACTACTATTATTTTTATTCCATTAACAAAGACTTAAGTTCTGAAAGATTAATTGCTGGGTACAGGAAAGGAGAGATTATCTAGGAGATTACCTGCTGCCAAACTACCATTTTAACATATCTGAAAGTAGAATTAAGACTCTTATTGGTTATAATTTGCCAACAAATAACCCTGAAAGCTTTTAAAGCTTTCAAAAGCATGAGGAACAGCACACATTTTCCTCAGCTAAGAGGTGCATTGACCAGGAATTCTGCACCTGAACTGGTTGCTCAGGTAGTTTTTCTAATGAGCGGAGATGCACATTTAGACTAATTTGAATTACCTCAAATTTTTTATGATGAAAAGTCTTGTCTAGAACTGTTCAGGACAGCAGCCCTTTTTAGATGCTCAGTGGCTCAATACAACAGTCACCAGTTCAAGTGACACCCAGAGTTCAAGTCTGGGGATCTGAAAAGTCTGTACAAGACCAGAATTACCTGAATGCTTTGTGCCTTTTATTTCCATTTATACTATCAAGAATAGTTTTTCCTTTCCATCTGTACATTTTAGATTCCAACATCTGAGTATTCTTCAAATTAAGTAACTTCAGGAAATTAGAATCATGGAATAATTTGGGTTGGAAGGACCTTAAAAATCATCTATTCCAAAATAACAATGAAAGAAGAGTTTGTATTGCTTCTCTGCCTTTAATTAATATTTCAGCAACTACTCCCTGGGCTCAGGACTGATCTGGGCTCCAGTGCCTCTGTCAAGCACAGTCACCAGGCAACTTAACAGTTTGGATGTGACCATAGACCTAGTGCTTTAATAAACTGCTCCCACCCCCTCCACTTCAGTGGACTTTTTGCCTAGAAAGTGGACAAAAAGCTTTTGAGTATCATATTGGAAGACAGGCTATCACTAGTAATGCCCAATCACTAATTTGGGAAAATGAAATTGCTCCTGGTAATGGAAATTAATCCTGATGATTTGCCTCTGAAGCAGGTCTTGATGATGTCCTCTCTCCTCTCCATTTGCATATTAGCCCTCCTTTGGAAGTGGAAATGACATTTTCATTTTTATATTAATAAAAGCCACATAATTAACTCTTTTCAAAAACCCATCTGATACTAAAAAAATAATGGCAGCAGATATCAACACATTTGATTTGGCTGGATCATTTTGGTCCAGCCTTCTGTGAGAAACAGCATTTTTTAAAACTCTTTAATAGTGGTTTTCAACTAGAATTTATAATATTTTCAAAAATTATATTTTATGACCCAGAAACAGTGTATACAGAAGCAGCCTCATTTACAAAAATAATTGGGAAATTGCATCTTGTAGAGGTACACCGTGCAGTTCCCAAAAGCCCCTCAGAAATCCAGACTACATGAGAACAATTTGGAAGAACATAAACTACTTAAACTCACAAGGTAGATAAGAGAATTACTAGGAAGCACTTAATCACTACAATATTCATATTTAACCCACAGACAGCTGTTTCCTTTGGAGACTCGTTTTGTTTCTGGTGAATCCTCACTGGAAAACAAAAATGAGCAGCAGGAATTGCAATGCAGACTATCTGCTTTCACCACACTCTGATATCCCACATCTTCCAAATCAAATCAGGGGAGATTTTGCAAACAACATTTATGAAATAGAGACAAGATGAAACCCTGTTTTGACACTAAGTCGAGATACTTTTTGAACTTAACCGTCATATAATTATGTGGGCAATGTGAAACCGAGGCAAATAACCGTGTGTGTGTCCTTGGACAACTGGCACATGGCTTAAAGATGATGCAAAGATCTGAGGGGCTGTAAGACACATGCTATGAATCATATAGAAATGTCATCTGTTGTAGAGTGGGTGAATTTTCCAGTGTTTTCCCACCCATTCCTACCCTAATGCTTCCTTCCCATCCAAAGCTGTAGAACACCATAGGAGAAGTTGTAGTTCAAAGACCCACCTCTGCATCATCTCTACAATCCTGCATCACTGACATAGCTGCACTCAGGATTGATACTGTCAGCATACTTGGTGGGTGGGTTTTGGGAGGAATGTCAGTCTTATGAGACACATTTCAACCTCTAAGAAGTCTTCACCTCCCTACATTCAACATAAAAATAATTTTTAACTGGAGGAAGTTCTTCTAATTACCTTTCAATAAATAGATAAATCAATAAATAAATCTTCTATCACCATGTCAAATACTTCCATGAAAAATAATGGGACAAAAGATTTGTCATGTTAAGAAATACAGGTATTAAATCAAATTTAAAGAACAATTAAGAAATCATCTAGAACACTAAGACATGCCCGAATCCAGAGCATCCTCAGGACCAAAAAACCCCTCTGTAATACTGAGAGCTCGCTCTAAATATGGTGTTCCTTGAACTGTTGTTCCTATGTTTCCTGATGGGGTGCACGGGAGCCCCAGGAATTCCTTCTGAAGGAAAGTCTTCCCTAAAACTGGCAAGGTCTTTTCCCTTTCTGGTAGAAATCAGTTGAAATATGGTCCAGTGGAAGGTGTCCCTGCCCATGGCAGGGGAAATGGAACTAGATAATCTTTAAGGTCCTTTTTAACCCAAAACATCTGATAATTCTGATTGTATGAAATGGATATATTTGCATAAAATGTTGCCCATTTGTGTTGGATGTGACTTTTGGGGGGTAAAAAACCCCAAACATCTCTAGTTATGTGGAACTGCTCGTGTAAAAACTCAGACGTGTAGGAAGACAAATCTTGATTCTCTCTAAAATGCACAAAAGGTGACACAAACACACACTCCTGTGTTCAACTCAGACACTAAAACAGGAGTTTAGGATTCCATTTATTCTAGCAGCTTCAGTTCTGCCTCTGTCTGTGATTCATTTTGGAAAGAAATTCTGCTCTCTTTTCCCTGATTGCATCCTTTCTTGGGAAAGGGATAATCATCCAGGTGAACTTGTTTCATGAGTACATTTTGCATCACATTCAGACAAAAGCCTCACTGTTGCAGAAAGTCCAGGGCTTTTTTTGTCTCTCAGGGATAAATTGACTGGAAAGAAAGATTTGAGTTTGTTGTCACTCCTACCGACAAAATCCAGATGTTGTGGCACTAATTTTGACTTCTGAAGCTTTAGGGCATGGAAAGGCTTTCATTAGGAGGAGAAGGGATACGTCGAGGCAGTTATATGCACCCATTTTAAAGGAAAATAATCCTGTATGGAACTGACAAATACACAAATGAGAATAATTAATCCTAAATGGATAGAGGGAAGGCTGATTTGATAGCTTGATACATACAGCTTTTTCTGAAGAAATATATTTGATCATTTCCTTATTACGTGCATTACAGCAGCATTTTGTAGTTCTTGGCATTATGCTGATCAGGATGGAGTTAGCAGCGATAACAGAGATGCAGAGCTCAGTTCAATTGCCCAACTAGATGTATCCAGTGTGATTTGAGATACCCTAAGGCACTTGAAAGATTCACAAGGTTTTGTCAGACATGATAAAGGTCCTATAGGATGTGCACATATTTTTGGAACTGGAAGAAACTACCTTAAAATACTTTAGATTTCTCTAGATACCTGTGTTAGATATATATATATATATAAGAATAGTTTATTCTTTTATAATAATAATATTAAAAATATTTTATAAATTAAATGTAAATTAAGATTACATTAGTAAAAGAAAATATTTTTTACTATATTTGAGACTGGAGAAAAAGAGCTTCAGGGGCGACCTTACCTCTCTCTACAACTACCTGAAAGGACATTGTAACCAGATGTGGTTCAGTCTCTTGTCCCAGGAAATAAGTGACAGAATAAGTGAAAATGGTTTCAGGCTGTACTAGGGGAGGTTCAAGCTGGACATTAGGATGAATTTCTTCACTGAAAGGGTGGTTAAGCATTGGAACAGGCTGCCCAGGGAGGTAGTGGAGTCGCTATCCCTGGAAATGGTCAAGAAATGACTGAACATGGCACTTAGTTGATGAAATGTTGTCCCAAAGGCTGGACTTGATGATCTTAGAGGCCTTTCTCAATCTTAAAGATTCTATGATTCTATGTTCAAATAGGTTTGGGCATAATTACCCCAGAAACCAGTGGCAGAACCACGAGCAATGCCCAGTTCCTCTCGAGTGCAACATGGAAAGTATTCCATTCCCACCTTATCCTGTTCCGACCCACAGGTGTCCAGGGACAGGCACCACCAGTGCAAAGTGATGCTGCCTCTGTTCCAAACAAAGTCAAACTGAGGTGCTACTGAATTCACTGTGATATTTCCCAGTGTTACCATGGAAATTTCTAGGGAATTAGAGGAACTAAGCCTGGGAGCTGCTAGGTAAGGAATATAAAATATACAATTCTTCAGTGAACTCAATATGGCCAAAGTGACAGCGGATGGCTCCTCTGCTCTTCTCCTGAGCTCAGTTCTGAGTGTGACACAATTTCAGCCCAGCACAGCTTTGTGTTTCCAAACATCTCTGTCTGGACTCAGATCTTAACAAAAGCTAATTGATGGTTTTAGCAGTAAAAGGGTTTATAGTAACTTTCAGTTAAACTCCTGAGTAAATTAGAGATGTGAGGAGGAGGGATCATGAAGGGAAGCATGAACTGGAGCCATGTGTGTGTAGGGGGAAGGATGGAGAGGAATCCAGGTGTAGAGCAGCAGACCTGTGTATTCTAAGTAAAAGCTGTGTATTCTACAGTCATTTTTCCAGCTGGAAAATCCTGGAGATGAATTCACAGTTCTCTGATTTTGGTAACACTTTCATTATGATAGTCTTAGTCGGGGGGAAATATATAAAAAATGAAACCTTCCCCATCTGTTATGTTCTTACTTTAAGGGTCACTTGACATCAGTTGTTCAGTAGCAGAAGCACTTCAACAATTAAATAGAGATGTATTGCTGGCTGTGGGAGTGACAGCAGGTTGAACACTGCCATTCAGATGGAAAGGCCATGGATTTATCTAAGCTGTAGCATTTATGCTCTTCTTGCATGTGGCTGAACGAGCAGGTAGAAAAGTATTCTGGAAACTGTCAATGCACAGTTCATGTCATTCAGTAATCAGAATATGCAAGTGGTTCTGGGGTGTCACATGTCCCCATTTTTTTCATAGAATGCAGAAAAAACGCCTGTCTCAGTATTGGCTAAAAATTGATCCTTGTTTTTTTCCAGCTAAAATAGCAATAGGACTTTTTTAAAAGTGATATAATATGGAAGATAAAGTTTGTTCTTTCATATAACAGAATTGCATATTTATTATTTACAGTTCACAACAGGCAGGCAACTCCATGAAAGACTTCAATCTCCTTTTTAGACATTGTGGAGCAGGATAATAAAAAAATCTTGCTGTTCTGTGGAGGGAAAGAACACAAACAGTGAGGAAATGAAGTTTCAATACTTTCATTTTAAGCTGCATAGTAAGACATGCAGAAAACAGAGAGACTTGCCCAAGGTCCCACGAATTGTCTGTGACAGGGTCAGGAGTTGTAGTTACGGCTCAGAATCCCAAACAGTGTTTTCTCAGACAATTTCAAGTATTAGTTCAAACCTCTCCATTGCCTTTCCTGTGCTCCTGCACGCAGTGCTTAGCAGAGCATGGAAAACCAAGGACCATCCTTCTAAATGCTCTAAGAAATGTGATCTGAAGTTATTTACTCACTGTACTCCAAATGCCAGACTCTTCCTTGCACTTGTATTGATATATCAGTGTCTGTTCACAGCTCCCAGTACAGGGATGATGTCCCAGGCTTTAGCTGGAAGGGGAAGATTATGCTGTATCCACTGTGGTGTAGCCACTTTAAACAGGTGTCTAAATCCTAGAATTACAGAATAGTTTGAGTTGGAAAGGACATTGAACATGAACTATTTCAAATCCCCTGCCATGAGAGGGACACCTTTCACTGTCCCAGGTTGCTCCAAGCCCCATCCAACCTGGCCTTGAACACTTTTGAGGATGGACACCCACAGCTTCTCTGAAACAGAGGCTGAAAAATTATCCAGAAAATAAAACTACTGTATTTCTCCTCTCTGGTACTGAATTAATGACTGAAAGTTAGAAGATCAGTGTCAGAATATTAAATATTTCATTGCCAAGTCCAGTGATTAATGGAAGACCAAAAAAGTCACACAACAAAGCAAGACCCACCTCAGGTCACAAGAGTGAAGTCTCAAACCTGATATGATCAGAGGGGAAGTGGAGATGGATACCGTTTTCAACTCCAGAACTACAGATTATTTTTCTATATTTTCTGAGAATCTATTTTAATACAGGTTTTGTATGTCAAACCATTGGTTTAACATATTGTGAAGTTTTGTGCAGGCAGATTTGTTCCAGTTCTACTCTCCAGCATAAAAAAGTAGATAGCAAGAAATGTCAAATTCATTTACTGCCCTAGTCTAGATGAACCAATACAAATAACTGGGGTTTTCTCCCCACTGTTTAGCCAGCAGAAGAGGAAAGGAATGTTTCTCCGCTGTCTCTTCCTGGAAAAACAGAATTTATTTTGGATGACATTATACTCAGGTCTGTTCCAAGAAAATATTATGCATGTGTACTCACCTTATTGGTCAGCAGAATGGAATGCATAGTGAAATATCACTGAAATTCCGAATAACCTATTTACAGGGTGAAGAATAGGCACAGATCTACTTTGCATAATCCTCTACACAAGAAATCTTTGAACAAAAAACCATTTGAATACAAATTATTCTGAAGCCTACCCAGTGCTATTGTTTAGAGCAGCACTCTCACTTGCTTGCAAGGAGAAAGAGCATTTATACCCACAAATCCATGGCTGATAATTTTATTCTGTCTTTTGGACATTTCGTGTTCATTTTCAGGCCTTGGTTTCACAGGAAAGCAGGATAATTATACTGGTACTTCCTTTTATTTTGGTATGAACTGTCTTTTTTTTTTTTTGTTGTTGTTGTTTTTTTTAGCTTGGTTTGTGTCATTTAGGACAAAGTTTAAAGAGAAATGAAAACAAAGGAACAAAGCTGACTTCAGAACAAAGATGTTTATACAAGTCAAGAATTACTGATCCTGACGTTTTCATAATGCAGTAGATTGTCCTGATTTTGCATGCCCAATGTAAGATTGTCCAGTTTTTGCATGCCCAATGCAACTGTGTTGGACAGGGGTCTTGTGTCCCTAAATATCTAATGGAAAGAAGTTAGTTCCCAATCTGAAATCTATTTGATGGCATTGAACCTGGATACCAACAGCACTACTTTAAACAGTAGGGAAGACTTTATGCAGGACCTTCATTGGAACACAACATTTGAGATGTTCACCCAAGTGTAGTTACTCAAGCCTTCTTGGTCTAATTAAATGATAATATTGCCTTTTTTTCCTGGAATCATCAAAGACTGACTCTCAAGACTAGTATGGTTCTTCTTTGTGATGAAGATCTATTTAAATATATCTTCCCAGACTTCCATCTTCATGAGAATTCGATAATCATGGTTTGTTTATCCAGGATTGCATGCTGTCAACAGAAAACCCACATGAGACTCATCATATTCCACTCCAAGTAAAGCATAATTTTCTTTACCCCATCTTTGTAATACATAAAGGAACAAAAATCAGAGTGAAGAAAGCCTATACAAAAAGAGACATTCTCTTTTCACTCCTTACTGCTGTAGGAAGAAGAACAAGAACAAGAACAAGAGCCATGACCAAAATGTGAATTCATCACCTTTGAAGAGTGGAGCAGATGTCAGATTTGTGAAATTTCAGAGTTATAACTGCAGAAATACTAGATTGGGGATTCCCACACAATACTTCAGGAAGAAAACTTTAAAATATTGCAGAAATAGAAGTCTGGATTGGTCAGTCATTATACAGAGGAGAACGAGAACATGAGGCAGCTGTATTGCATTTCCCAAGAGATCATGTACCACTGCTTTAATGTCAAGATGTTAAAACATAAGCCAAAGGGAATTTTTGTGTGTTTTCCACAGAGAGATTAAAACACTGTATTCTGAGTCTGGGTAGCAGATCAGACTATTGATTCACTATTTTGCTTCTAACATCAATGGATAGTTGCTGCCTCAGAACTGCAGCAGTGCTGTGTTATCCAAAGTATTTGGATTCCTCAGCATTCCTCAGGCTGTGTGCAGTCTCGGAAAGATGGAATTCCTACAGAGGTACTAAGTGAGCTCACTTGGTGGAAGTGTGGGGTCCTAAACTCCCAACATGTCCATCTGTACATCTGATGTCATCAGGGGAAGTCTGAAGGGCAAATGTCAGTTCATGGAATTTGGACTATGGGCAGTTTTTAAGAAGCATCTTTGATCGTCATCATCTTCATGAGCACAGGGCTTTCTTTCAGACATATGCAAAAAGCTGGACACCTGTAGCCTAAGACACCCCCTTTTCCCCAGAGCTATGCAGCTATTTAGAAGTTTGCAACAGATTTTTCAGAAATAATTGCATGTTGGATTACACTTGGGGTAAGCCAGCTTGTTTGTTCAACGAGGGAAATGTTACCAAAGTCCTTCTGCCAGTGCATTAAATATTTAGTGTCTTCTGCTTTGCTCTTCTGTATCAACAATTTAACCTCTCATTCTCTATTCATGCAACAACTTAGCTGGATTAAGAGAATTTGACATCAAATGCAAACACGACTGTAGCAAATAGATTTCTTGGCCACTTTGACACATGTACTCAAAAGCTGCTACAATATAAAGCCTGAAAATATTTATAAGTGAATGTTTTAATCCATGAGTGAAAAAAAATGAGCATTAATATTTACATTAACAAGATGATATATTATAAGATGATATAGTAAATGAAACATTTATTACTGAACCATTTCTTCTGAGTAAAGAGATTATGGAATGTTTACAAACTCCTGTCAATAAAGAAGTTTCAAGGTATTTTGAAAGCAATATTATATAAAATAAAAATGCGTCCTAATTGTTCAACATGTATAAGCTCTGAGAGCCCTTAACTGAGGAAATAAAGATGGTGTGCCCCATTATGTATGCAGACTAGATGTATGTGCACTACTTTCTGGGATCCCAATCTGTGGGGACCTGGTTATTACCACAGAATTTGATGGAATTAATACAATTTCGCCTCTTCATAGTTTAACTTTGAAATCTTGAAAGTTAAATTAAGCTTTATGGCATTTTCTTTTTCTTTCTATTTCAGATAAATTTCTTCCTTTTTTAAGCATTTGCTGAAAATGATGGAGTGTTGCTGGCAAAGCAACATTTGCATCCTAATTCCATTGTGTCTTTAGAAATAGTTCTTCTTTTCTTTATCACCATGGCAAAACAATAATTTAGATCACTGGAGTCAGTGCTATTTTCTCCTCCCAAAATATTCCAGATTAAAAATGCTTTCAGATAAGACTGAGGTCAAAGAGAGAGTATTTGGTAGAATATTTTCATGAGAAAGTTAATATGGGGAATATGCCACTCATCTGCAAAGTGCTGCAGTGCAGATATTGTTTTGGAAGCTCTAAAAGAGAACTCAAAAACCTGTCTGTCTTTGTTTCGAAGCACACTGTGTTACTTTGGAAGTATCCAGTTTTCTGGGAATGGGAAGAGGTTTATATGAACCCCGGGAATGGATGAAGACTTGAAAGATGTATCAATTCCTCCAGTGATTCCAGTATTAGCACATCCTCAAAGTGCTTCTGAGAGATGCCCCAAATGTCACTTTGCAACTTTTTGGAAACTCTTCCTTGTCCCGACTCAGACTGTTAAATCCTGATTCCCAGCTCACCAGTTTTAGACAGAAATAGAGGCTGTTTCTACTTTAAGAAATAATTCAGAGCAGCAGCAGTAGGTCTGCTCTGAAGAGCCATTGCTTTCAAAGACCACATATCCATATTATAGACAGCTCAGGATTTTTGTTTAATACTAGATCTAACCCAATGGTGTGGACTGAATGCCCACTTACAGATTGTTTGATGTGAGTGAACACCAGACTTCTAATTTATTCTAAATGGAGTTGAGTTTGATGTCTGTCAAGCTCTGAGACAGAAACCGAAGTACAGCACATGAGAATTATTGGAGATCCTCCTCAAAATTCCTCTATTGATTCAAACTAAAACACTCATGTAGGAACACAAATTGTTGTGATGACCTCAAACCTCTCCTGTAATCCCTACACAAATATTTTGCTAAATTCCATGTAGTGCAAGTGGTACATTGTCTCCACAATTCTTTTTAACCCAAATCCAAGCTGGCTACCTATTTATATACCTATTCACATGTCACCTGGAAGTTATGACATGATATGCAAGCCTGAAGGAGCAGCCATGATTGTTATGTTCAAAACTTTGTTTATGGGCAAAGTGGAAGCAGACCTTACATATACACTAAGTAAACCCAAGAGCCTGTTAGTATTATTTACATCCAAGCAGTCTGATTCCAGAATCATCATTAGTCTAGTTACAAAGAAAAGTAGACAATAGTGTGGGTGAAGTGCTTATGTACAGAGAAGCTAACAACAACAAATATCTTAAGTTGGAAGGCACCTACCAGTATCACTGAGTCCAACTCCCTGCACTTTCCAGGACTACTTAAAACTAATCACGTGATTTAGGAGCTCCATATGCCATAACTGCTTTCCTGGGGAGTGTGCTTCAGTGAAGATCCTTTCCCTAATATCCAATCTGAACTTCCTCAGCGCTGTTTCATAGCAATACTATGTGTCCTCTCCCTGGTCACCAGAGAGGTGAGATCAGCACCTTCCTCTCTGCTACCCAACTTGAGGGAGGTGTAGAGTGTGATGAGGTCACTTCTCAGTCCTCTCTTCTCCAAGCTGAACAAGTTAGCTAAACTATGAGTAATGTAACTAAAATTGTTAATCCACACACTTCTTAGTGTCTACCCCTTTTCCTGGCACTATGTTAACCCTTCCACAGCTCCTCTGGAGCAACATCAATAAATCTGCAGGCAACGATCAGCATATATATCCCTATTTCAAGAGTTGTTCCCAAAAGAGAAGAGGCAACCCTTGTTAGAGAAACTGGCAAGATGAGGGAATTACATTTCCAAGGAGTTTATTTCATCCCAGCTCCTCTCCCCACACTGTGATGAGGTAGATTGGTTTACAAAAGCAAAATAACGGTAGAAAAATGAGATCAGTCACCCAATAGGTTGTTGGAAGTTTTACCTCCAGCAAGCCTTTGTGAAGCAAACCCAGAATACCATATACAGGTAAAGCAAAAATAAGATTATAATAAAGTAGAGCATTGCAATGGCAGATGGTTTTCTTGAGAAGACCTTCAGAAAGAGACCAACCGTCTCATGACAAATGTGAATAGTAGCAAGTAACGCATGGCTGGGTGACTAAATGTCTATTGGAGAGAGACATGAATTATTCAGAGACAGAGGACTGTCTGGGTGTATGGTCATGCATGAGAGAAGCATGATAAGCAGTCATATTTCATGCTTAATAAAGTGTCTCACTATCACCTTATAGTAAAAAATATATTCACACTGGCAAGTATCCCATGTGTCAGATTATGAGGAGGCATTTATTGAATAGTGTAGAAATTTCTGTTATTTCTGTTTTATTTATTTTCTACTTTGCTTCATGAGGAAGAGATAGAAGAGAAAATAGTACAATTCTGTTGATCGATGGATGTACAGGAGGTGAAAACAGTTTTCATCAGGACAGATGCAACACCCAAGGAATTCAAAAGGTTAAGAAGGGAAAGCAAAGAGCAGATGTGGGAGTTTATAGGCCCACAAGGCAGCAAGAAAAATAAGAGTCATATGACAGCCAGAGAGTGTTAGTAGATTTTCCTTCCTTCCTTTAATAGAATAAGCTCATATGGAATTTTTCATTGTATTTTTTAGATTTTAATTCTAGTCTGACACAGGTAAGGAACATTTTTACAAACATTTAAACAAATTGCATTACGGGAAACAGTTTCTTGGTTAGAGATCTCTGCCTGAAAAAAAAAAAAATGAAAAAAATTAATTAAAAAGGGGACTTAAAAGTAAGAGAAGTAATTAAAAATAAAAGTGGTGATCTTTTTGAGAAAACATAGAATGAGTAGTTTTGACCTTAGAATATAGAATATAGCCTATACATAGGCTTGTAAGATACTGTATCCAGATTCCAAGATCTGGTAACTGTACATTTCTCCTATGGAAACAATAGTTCAACTGTTTAGGTAAAATCACAAACTGAGTATATATACAGGATTAATCATTGAAAACAACTCATAAAGGGCAATATAGCAGAGATAGACACAAATTAGTTTTCTTATACTTAAAGAAAAAAAAAATCCATACATTAGAAATAGAACAAAAATAGGAATCTGGAATAGAGAAAATGTCACCTAAATTTGGACAAATGTCCCTGAAAGGGATATGAAGACTATAAAGCATCTTCACTAGAGAAGCAGTGGCAGGGTAACCACTTGAGAAGCTGAAACAAGAAAGGACCTGCTCCAGAGAGTAACAGGGAGGTGCCAGGAAAGCACATTCTGATCTAAAGGGTCTTTTCTATCCAGTGCTACCCTGGCTCTGTGCAATAGACTTTCCAGCAGCTCAAAAGCAAAGCATGAGATGAAGGAGTCTCAAAATACACTAAAAATAGGGATGGAAAACCCCATTTCGAGGTGATATAATCAGGAATGACAAAACTGGATGAATTGTGTCAGCTTCATGGGCTGAAATACAAACCATAAATTAAGTAGTTGGTCTGCACAGAAGAGTCACTGCCATCTTCTTCTGTGCTGCAGTAGGTGCAGAGTGTGATATCAGCAACATCAGCATGGCAGGATGGTTAGCTCAATACACTTTCCTTCAGGATTATAGTAACAACAGCAATAACAGTAATTATAATAACCGCAAATATTAAAAGGGAGTTTCACCCAATTGTGCCACTTCCATTCTTCAAGGTGATCTATCGTCACCCTGAAGGCTGTCAGTGGGACTGGGCAGGATGTAGAAGCTGTCATCCCTCATCTCTACTTGGACATGGAGAATAGACATATTTGATCATGTTCAACACAAAAAGAAATGCATTGTTTAGTGTTTTCCAAAAACTACCATTCGAATTCATACAGATATGAAGGTGACCTAAAGAGGAGAAAAAAACCCCTCCAGCTATATTTCATCCTCAGTCACAAAACTCCTGTTGTCATTGCTGACAAAGGGAGAAATATAGTCTCTCTTCATCCTGTAGTTCCTGGTTTTATCCAAATAGAAACCAAAGAATAAGAGAACAATTCTGGTCCTGTTAATTGTACCTGTCTTCTTCACTATCGATTGAACTTGTCTCTCTAAACATTTTACAAGACATAACTTTTTTCTTTAATTTCTCTTCATCTTTCTCTTTATTTCATTATTTTTCTACTGGGAACAAATGCCAGATTTGTTAGAAGTTATTACTTTCCCTGTGGGTCACCTCTAAGCTTTTTTATCATGTACTTTTTCCTTATTCTGACAGAATATGAGACATTATCAGATATGCCCTCTGCTTATTGTAATTGTAATATACATGAGCTAGTACTTCATGCTTACATTCAAAGATCTCATAGTAATTCAGAAAGAGGTATAAAGTATTAATGACCTGTATAAAAGAAGGGGAAATATAAAATGAAGAGAAGAGTGGAAAAGGAAGTGAATTTTGAACCGTATTTTATTTTGGTTCTTCAGAAAGAAGAGAATATTTCAGTTCAGTGGAAAAGAAAATAAAAAAATGTGATTTTGTTTTTAATGGAAAAAGCAATTTTAAACTCGAAGGGCTTTTATGAAAATTTTAATTTTGAGACATTACCTGTTTGAAAACTTGCAATCATCTATATTTATACACATAATCCAATTCATTCACAAAGGAGCATTGTCAGACTGTATTATTCGTCAAGTTTCAGATGTTTTGAAAACTCAGTGTGTCAGAGGATGCACTAAATCACACATTAAATTTGAGGAAAGAGCTGAGCAAAGAATGTAGGACTCCTGAATACAAAAATCAATCTTCTAGCCATGCTACATGCAAGCTGACACTCACATTGTTTGCTGCAGCCTCGAGAGATAATTCCAGCTACAGAGTGAAACTCAGAAGCCGACTCTTGGAATTTGTTACTTACAGTCTATTATCTGATATCTCCTTTGAAAAATAGACGTTTAAATATTGACTTGAGATGAAAAAAAAAGAAAAAATTATGATTTATTAAAATAAACTCTTAAAATCTCCCTGGAAGTCTGTAAGTAAAATGAATATTACATTTACAAAGCATTACAGACTGTATATTATTTTCTGGAGGAAAAAAAATTAATATTGATAATGGTCCATCAATGTGTTTGTCACCATGTAGGAATTTCATTTGATTGGGACCCTAAGGAGTGGTGGACAATGCAAATATTTTTCAGTGAAAAAGCTTATTTATTTCTAAACCCATGAATTGATAAACTGTGGCTTTTTCTACAAACTCTTATCACAGAGATGAAAATGTTTTGTACCAGACAGGTACTATTGAAGGGATTTTGACAGCATTTCACACCTCATTTGCTGCCAAAGTTATTAGATTTTAGTCAGTGATCAAAGAGCGAATTGACTCTAAAGGACTCCTTTAAAGCACTGAGGCATGAGATTAGAACAATTTAGAAATTATCGTGATCTTTACTTCATCTTGTGCTCAAAGTAGAGGTGCCACCCTTTGTACCCACCTTCCTATTTATATAAAAGGAAACATTTAAGGTTAATGTAAGCTATGAAATGGTGCCATTTGTATGTGACTGCTGGCAGTTGAATTCTTCAGAGGGATAACTTTGACGGAGCAACTGTTTGAAAGCAGATTGGCTGTTATTACTTCCAATGACAAAAACCTTGGACAGTCTGGAATGAAGGTTGATGAGCAGAAAGTGCCTTTCCCAAAGATGAAATCATCAAAACTAATACAACTTGCAATAATGGGGAAAACAGAGTTCAGGGAGACACATCCTGAAGACTATCCTGTAACACCATTAGCTGATGTACACATGACACGTCCTCTCACATTTTTATACCTGTGTAAAAGTACAAAATATTTAAAACTTCTTCTTGTAGCAGAAGCACTTTCAGGACATTCATATCAACTACTGCCAGGTTTGAGATTAAAAGCAAAAGTTACTTCAACAGGTTCCTTAGGGTTCTGAAGTTTTACAAGATTGCAAAAGGCATCATTTTTCTTTAGATATCCACCAGACTTATGATGTATCTTTAGGTGCTATGGCATTGAGTCTTAGAAGCATAGAATCACTACGGTTGGAAAAGAGCTCTAAGATCATTGAGTACAATCATTAAACCAGCACTTGCTGGGCCACCACTAAACCATGTCTGTCAGCACCACATCTGCACATTATATGAATGTTTCCAGGGATGTTGATTCTACCACTTCCCTGGGCAGACTGTTCCAACGCTTGACAACGCTTTCAGTGAAAGTTTTGTTTGCTAATACACAAACTAATGCTCCCCTGCTGCAACTTGAGGTCATTTCCTCTCATCCTGTCATTCGTTACCTGGAAAAAGAGAATGAAGCACACCTGGCTACACCCTCTTTTCAGGTAGTTATAGAGAGACATAAGATATTCCCTGAGCCTCCTTTTCTTCAGGCTGAACCCTCCCAGCTCCCTCAGCTGCTCCTCATGAGACTTGTGCTCCAGACCCTTCCTCAGCTTTGTTGCCCTTCCCTGGACTCTCTCCAGCACCTCAATATCTTCCTTGTAGTGAGGAGCCCATAACTGAACCCAGGATTTGAGGTGTAGCCTCACCAGTGCTGAGTCAGGGGGAAAACCACTGCCCTTGTCCTGCTGGCCACACTGTTTCAGATATAGAATGGAGGTGAAAATGTCACATCTCTCTGCTACTTGACCACTTTCTGTAAGACTCTCTATGAGGACATGCAGCAGCATCAGCCTGGCTCCCATAAATTGAGGAAGACATGTTTATTTAAACCATCTACACAAGGGGACAATTAGACCTCCAGTTTTCTTGCCTGTCTTCCTGTCGATATTTTATATTTCCTGGAGGAATTCCTACAACTCAGGGCACTTCGTGGCACCAGTGACAAACTCCCAGCTCAAGTCACTTAGCCTCAGGGAAGTTCTCTTAATATCTAAGCTGCTTTCATGGATTTGTGTTACTCAAAGAGAAAAGAGCTCTAAAGTGGCTAAAAACAGTTGGGATATCCTTTTTATCTTCTTTGTAATACTGATTTGGCATTTGAGGACACACTCGTTCACATGCAATCCCAATCCACTTTCTAGGAAATATATTTCCTTGCCTGATGTCTTATTGATTGCAAAATATCTTTGATTTAATCTGTGAAAACTTCCCAGTTCAACTATCAGTTCTCTTTCTTGGTACCAAGAAACCACTGGAAAAGCATGGCTTTCATTGTAAAAAAAAAAAAAAAATAAAAATTAAAAAAAGTAAAATAAATCCTATTTTCACTCTTACAGAGTTGCAGGAAACTCTTCCGTTAAATCAATTGCCGGTAATTAGAGAACTACTTCTAACTGTGCCTAAATCATGTTTGATTAGGACTATTGTGTTAGCTCTTGCCATGAACTGTATTTCATTGCATCTGAATTATTCCAAGTGATCCTCTAATCCCCTCGCTTTCCTTCAATTCAAAGATGAATCTTTGCTTTCCACTACTGTATTATCAAAACCTCCTCTCTAGACTAATGCGTTAGCAAGAGTCATTTTTCATTGAATGTTAGGCCTGACAAAGAATTATTATTCTAATGTGCTGGGGAGATTAGCTCATTTTCACTCTCCTTCTGCCTTCCCATTCATCACTCTCCTGCTGTTGGGACTTCCAAAATGATTTATTCAGGCAGAAAACTTAAGTATTGTGGAGGAGAGCTGAAAATACAGAAATGGCACAGGAAATGCCTTTACTTTCTACTCCACTCCAATAAACATGACTCATGAATGTGTCTCTTCCTTTGAATTGCTATAAACTGGGACATTAGGGAAGCCTCTCTTCTTATTCCTTCTCATCTTTACTGGTAGCATTTCCATAATATATATAAAATGGATCCTCTCTTCTCTGTCAGGTCAATCAAAATCATCTTTTTATTGTCATATATTGTTAGCATCGGCCTGAATTCCCAATAATTCACTGTCTTCTAATTAGATTTCAGTTTGTTTAGAGCTGTCACAGAGCTTAAAATATGGCCTTGTTTATTCCATGAGTCATCTGGACAATAATGTCATGAAGACACTAGAACTATGAATAAAACTAATATATTTAGGATGGCTTAGAATAGCTCACAGAAATCCCTGGGTTGTATTTATTTGCCCTAGTCAATGGTATTGTGGGGCTCTTGACTAATAGTGAGCTCAGGATTAGAAGGCACGTCACAAAGTCCAATAGAAAAGATGCCATTCAAGATGATCCAGAGGGATCAGGATAACATCCATAGGGATCTATACAAGCTGAAAAATTGGGCCCATGGGAATATCATGATGCTTAACAAGATCAAGTGCAAGGTGCTGCATCTGGGTTGAGGCAAACCCTGATATCAGTCCCGGCTGGGGAGTGAAAGGATCAAGAGCAGCCCTATCAAACAGGACTCGGAGATACTGGTGGGCGAGAGGCTGGGCATGAGCTGGGAATTACACAGAATGACACACAGAATT
>VXBA01003072.1:221679-331494 GCA_013399895.1 Serilophus lunatus | reverse complement strand
TTGTTCTCTAAACCCTGTAAAATATTACTAGATGGAAATATCTGCTGTGAAATGTGGCCATCGCGACAAGATGTAGGACTCTGGGTTGGCTGTGCTGCAGTGGTGAGGAAAATTCAATTAATAGTTTATCACTAAAACATCCAGTTCAAAAGCAGGAGGGAGAAGTAAATGGAGCAGGAAGTCAATTTTCCAGTATGGAAAGCATTCAGTCATTCAGTTTTCCTTGCTCCAATTCCACATGATGGTTGGCAACGTTTTCATTTTCTAGATATATCAAATCACTGTAATCTTTTCTGCTTGCATGCTTTTCTTAGAATACTTTCCCCTCTAACATTTCCTGTCCTTCCGGAAAACACACTGGTTTGTTTTACATAAAATAAATGCAAAATGGATAAAATTGTGCCTGTCTTTTTCAATCAGACTTGGAAATCTGGGGAGTTTACTGGGGCCCTTTGTGCTACCAGTGGTTTTTCTTTCCTTATCAAGACATATTTTGTGGATAAAACACCAGGATAGCTGAAAGGAGCTTTCCCTCTACAGCACCTGTGGTCTCATGCTCTGTTCCACAGGAAACTCTTAATGTGTCTGTTGATATTTCACTTTAATTTTAGTGAGTTTTAAGGCCCAAGTTCTAAGCAGCGTCCATTTCTTTAATATAGGACTTTGAAGGCTCCTATTTATTTTTAATCTGAGGCTCTTTCACTATGAAATACGAGTCACAATCTTGCGATCTTTTTGCAATTTATTCGCTGGAATAGTCATAGCCCATAGTCATTCATAGGAGGTTTTTAGCGTGTTTCAGATGTAGTCCAGCATGATTCGATTTGCTCTGCAGCAAAAAGAGGGAGGTGAAGGATCTTGTGAGAAGCGAATGTAAAAAAACAGAAACAAAAAAAAACCCCAAAAACCCACAAAAATGCCAAAACTCTTCTGATTGAACAGCATGAGGGAGGCAAACGCCCTCAAACTCTCAGCAGAAGGTTTTGATCACTAGCTTTCAGAAATACACTGTTTTTGCAGGACTGCGTCTTATCCCAACAAATTTTACTGCTGGCCTTGTTATAATTTACAGCCACGCTGCCTTTAACTTTTCTCCTTAAGGTGGCGTGCAGCTCTCCCAGCCTGAACTGTACTTCACGGCTGTTTCCACCATGGCTGTTTCTCCCTTCAGCTCTGCAGAGGAGGAGGGGAGGGAAATAAACCCCTCTTAAAAAATAAACTACAGGAGACTGAGGGGAACCTTCTTCCCGAAGGAAGAGGAACAACCCCTTCCCGGTGCAGGGCGTCCCATCCCTCCCTAAGATGGAGGCTCCTCCCTGAGGGCGGGACTGCGGGGAGGCCGCGCGGGGCGCCGGGATGGCGGCGCGGGCAGGGCTCAGCTGCGGGGCCGGGCTGAGGGCTCGGGCAGGGCTGGCCCGGCCCGGCGGGGGGATCCCGGCCGCCCTGGGGATCTCGGCCCCCCTGGGGATCCCGGCTGCCCTGGGAATCCTGGGGATCCCGGCCGCCCTTCCCTGGCTCCGCGCCGCCTCTTCGTCGGCGCCCGCGGTGAGCGGCATGGAAGGGCCGCAGCAGCGGGAAGGTGAACGCGGGGAGCGCGGTCGGGAGGGTGGGGAGGGGTTGCCTGGTTTAGATGATTCCCAAAGGGGATTTCATCGTTTGTACTCCAGGCTTTTTGAGTGATGTGCGATGTCCTGTGGCGCTGCAGGGGTTAAAGGGGTGCCCGGTGTGACATTAGGGGGGTTGGGAGCAGGAATAGGGAGGTGGGTGTGAAGCCCCGGGGAAAAAAGCAGGGCGGGGAATGAGGGAATGATCTGGGATTCCTCTCGTAGAACCCTGAGTGTGTCCTTGAGTTTAAATTTTTATTGAGCGAGAAGGGGGTGGACATAGTTGTTTCCATAAAGCACTCGGATAAGGAGAACAAAAGAAGCAAGGTTTTGCGAGGTAAAACATATCAGTGAGAGGGAATCAACCCAAACACCCACTCCTAAATCCCATTCAATGTTTTTTGCTAAATATANACCCCCCCCCCCCCAGCTCCATCAAACCAGACACTTGAAAATAAATGTCATTGTGTTCACCTTCATTAGACTTTCCCAAAACCAAAGAATAGCATACATAGGCTTATGCTACAAATTTGTTCCCAAAAGTACTTAGTAATTTGTTTTTAAAATGTTTCTGTTTTTCTCCTTTTTTTTTGCTGCTTTCAGCTTCAATGAGGAGAAGAGGCAGGACACCACAGTTTGTCAGATCAGTAAGTAGTGGAATGATTTGCAGCTAACTGGGGTGTTGGAGACATTTTTCTAAGCTGTGTGTCACAACAGGAACCCCTCCTGCAGTGAAACCCTGGGGAAATAATCCCCTGGGAGTGTTCCAGGCCAGCTCCTGCCTTCTGTCATCTCCCAGCAATTTTCAGTCTGTGCTCTCATAAAGCCACAACATAACAGTGAACTTGTGTTGACACCATCACCTGCAAGTCTGAAAAGCAACTTAAAATTGCATTTTCAATAAACCAGGCATTTTAATGTTGTTTTCAGCCTCTGGTAGTTTCTTTCTGGTGTAATTAAAAAATGTGATCTTGAGCATCACTGAAATTTTACTGATCATGATTTTACTGATACATAGACATTTAACAACTGAGAATTTTCTAATGTCTTCCACACATGCATTTCAAAAGTTGTATATTATAGGTTATAATGTTTCAAAGACAAGTAATAAAAGTAAACCTGGCATGCATTAATTTTTTTAAATTCCAAGAGTAGAATTTTATGATACACCAAAGCAGTCAGACCAGCTGACTATCCATCTATTTATCTTTTATTCTTCTAAATTAAAGTTTTGGGTAACAAAATATTGACTTGCTTGTTTTGGTGGGTTTTTTAAGAGTATTTAACTGGAACTTTGTTCAGGTATTGGAGGATACAAGCTTTTTCTGCAGTATACTTATACATTATTCCTATATTGGAATTTCTACAGCAGGAAATTTCAGAGTTATTAAAATCTGTTTCCTTTTGGTTCCCACTTTTAGAATTCCAAAATTTTTAAAACTCATTGTCTTGCCCCCCTCCACACACTCAGGAAACAGAGTTTGCAATTCCATACTGCTTTGATCCTCCCTTCTTCCTCTGCTGATTCACTCCAAGGCAAGAAGGTTTCGAGATCTTCTTTCTAAGCACTTCTGAAATTAAATGCAGTGGAAGAATTGGGAAAGGCCTGGTAGCCAAGATTGGAGAGGCTGTCTTTTAAAAATTCCTTTACCAGTCAGCACTTAATTTAGCTCTCTTGAAATTTCCAGCTGTGAGAATTGATTCCTGAAATCACTGGTTTGTTCTTTGTGTTGCTCCTGCTTTATCTTACAAACCAGTGTGTCTCACATCCAGCTTGTCTCTTTCCCACTGTTAGTCTGCACCTCCCAGGACAGAGAAGATGGCTGTGGATCAGGACTGGACCAGTGTTTATCCAACAGCAGCTGCCTTTAAACCTGCCTCTGTGCCCCTCCCCATCCGGATGGGGTACCCAGTGAAGGGAGGAGTCCCTCCACCAAAAGAGGGCAACTTAGAGCTCATTAAGGTAAGACACATCCCCATGGGTGGGTTCATACCTTTAATATCTGGAGTCTCTGTATTGGAGACTGGTTTCTGTTATTAAATAGGAAGATTCTCTTTAGTTTCTGAGTGAAATGGAAACAAATATAAAGTTTATAACAATGAAATCAGGAGAGTTTTTTAGGATGATTATGCCTGTGGTTTTTGTAATAGGGCTAACTGGAGTATTTTCCTAAATCAGACTTGAGGACTTACCTGAATATTTTATTCAGAGTGTTGTATTACCTTAACACATGTGAGAAGTGTGATCAGGTTTCAGTCATGACCATTTACTTAGGGACAGACAAAAAGCTTTTACTGTGGTAACTCTTAACATGTCCCTTTCAGATTCCCAATTTTTTGCATCTTACTCCTCCTGCAATTAAGAAGCACTGTGCAGCTCTTAAAGGTGAGAGAATTTTAATTTTTTCCAGTGTTTCGGGGTTGTTTTTGTTTTAAAAACCCACCTAGTTTCAATACAACACGAAGTGTAGCTGTGTGTGATGAAGTAGAAGGTGAGACATGATGCCCGTGCGAAGCTGGTTATTTGTCAGGCTTTGGGCAGTTCTGTGCTTCACTGCTGCTGCCTGGAGTCATCCAGGGGGTTGGCAAATGTGTCTTAGGAGGTTTTCACCAAGCCACTCAGGGGAACCTAATGAGGAGGTGAGGCAAAGGAAGCATTTTTTATTATGAGGTTGGTGAGACACTGAAGGAGCACACCCAGAGAAGCTGTGGGTGCCCCATCCTTGGTCAGGTTGGACAGGGCTTTGAGCAGCCAAATCTAGAGAAAAGATGTCCCTGCCCACACCAGGTGGGGCTTGGACTCTCTAATCCTTGAGGGTCACTTCCAACCCAAACTATTCTGTGATTCTATTTGGCACTTGTTGTATCTGGAGTATTGTGTCATGTTCTGGGAGACCCAGTACAAAGAGGACTAAAACCAGTGAAAAAATAGATTTGAATAAATTTGGAAAGCAATCCAAGCCAACCAAGCAGGAATTACTTGCAGTGTTTTCTCTTTATTACTCAGATTTCTGCACTGAGTGGCCAAGTGCTCTGGACAGTGATGAGAAATGTGAACAGCATTTTCCTATTGAGATTGAAACAGTAGATTATGTTTCTTCAGGGACTTCTATTCGTAATCCCAAAGCAAGAGTGGTGACTTTAAGAGTAAGTAGTATTTTTGGTAAACAGCCTTTATCTCAAAACCTTAAACTTGTTTTTCTTTTCAAAATGTGCAAGTATGATCTGCTGTAAGGAAATGAAGGAAATGGTTTCCTCAATGCCTGAAGAAAAAGCAGTGGATTTCCTGAAGTATTTTGCAGAGTGGTAGAACTGAGGCCATAAGGTTATGGATTTGTATTTAAGCAAGCTCTGATAAAATAGTGTCCCTTCTGAAGAATGTCCTTGTAGAAAAGGTTGAGTGGCTTTGTTCTCCATGTCTACAGCAGTGAGGTCAGTGCAGAAGTTAAAATAACTGCCTGAATCTCATAACACCTGTACAACACCTAATCATGGCAACTTGGATCAATTTTAGCTCATTTTGTCTGTAGGAGTCTCCACCTTTTGGGGAAAACTCAAAGTGATGCACAAAATAAGCAAGTCTATGGGATCCAAATCTGTCCACTAATGTTAACTGGGCTTGGAAAGGCATTTATGTGGATGCTTATTATGCATTATTTATTTGAATATTCACAAGTATTCTTGCCTTGTGTTAAGACTTCTGACATGTGCTACCATCAGAAGAAATTCTGGAATACACCCTGAATAGCTGCCCTTGTAAGTCTTGATTGAAGATGTGCCTGTCTCAGGGTGCAGTGATGAGATTTACCCAAGGAATTGAAGCTCTTTGCTCTTGTACTTGAAGGTTAAACTTTCTGACCTGAATTTGGATGACCATGCAAAGAAGAAGCTGGTTAAGCTCGTAGGAGAGCGGTACTGTAAGGAGACAGATGTGCTCACAATTACCACAGACAGGTACAGTCACCAGGGGGAAACAAAAAGGCCTGAACCAGTGGTCACAGCACAGAGAGAGCTGGGTGCCTTCCAGCAGTAATTCATCAGTCTTGGTGAATTATTATAATTTTAAGGCTAAAATAGACATAACACTGCCCTTGTTATTAACTGTTAAAAACAGGTTTTAGAGGAGTTCAGGCTTATATGTGTTGGATTCTACTTTGGCACAGAGGGAAGAGAAGTTTTTATGTTTCTTGAAGATGTGTAAATTCTTGGATTTTGTAGATTTTCCTACTGACTTGCAGATGCCCATTGTCCCATATTCTTAATATTCACACTTCCATGATGTTATACTTGGCTGGGAGTAATTCAGAAATACACATAAATCAAACATTTCCCTAAAACTCCCTGCTCTACAAATTGGAAATTTTGGTGTTAAGTTTTAACATTTTGTTACAAAAGATCAACTTTGTTTCTGCATTTTCAGGTGTCCCCTAAGAAGACAGAACTATGACTATGGCATGCACCTCCTCACAGTTCTGTACCACGAGTCTTGGGTAAGCAGCTGTGAGGAACTCATAAAGTAAATCATCCTGTTGATTCTTTTCCTCTCCCACCTCACTCTTTTCCTATTTCCACCAAGATGAGTTGCTTATATTTGAATCTTAATTCATGAGTCATCTTAAGAGTGCATTTCCCTAACTTCACAATTTGTCTCTTTCTGGAAGTTCATTTGTTTTTCATCTTAAGAAGAGATTCTTTCCCAGTACTTCGTTCCTTTCAGCCAGGAACCCAAAACTGACCCTGAGCCTCCCAGAAACACCTTAATTTTCAGGATTCCTAAATGTAATTTTAGCATCTTGCTGGGCTGCCTGTACACAATATTTAAATATGAATTTAGTGCGCTCAGAGCAGTGGTGTGCTCTGTGATTATCTATTTTTAACAGTGACCAAGTCTATTGAAGACCAAAACAAGTCTATTCCAAAAAAGCAGAAGCTTTAAACCTATGAAAACTTAACAGAGAGCACAGTATCTGCATTTTGGAAATGTTCTTAAATGTGCTTCTTAAATGCTCTCTCACATACTTTGCCTCAGCTGACTGCTTTTCTGAGCTCTCTCTTGCTCAGCACAGGGAGCTCCTCCCCACCTCCTGTTCTAGCAGAAGAGTTAGTTTCCTGAAAAATATAAAAAATTTTTGTAACTCTTCAGGTAAGTAAAGAGAATGTAACATAAACTCTTCTATAATAATTCAGGATATGGTGTAATTTGGTATTTTTCCCAGTAGTTCATTTTGTTAAGTGGTTTTACATGTCAAATACCCAATGCAAATGTATGAAAGATACTATTCCAATTTATTATTAATTTACTGCAATTTTTAAGTAGGCCTCTAAATACAATAAGGTTAATTGTGTAGGTAATAAATACTGCCTTGAACCATTTTACAGGCATTTTTTACAGGAAACAAGTTAGCAGTCTGAAATAAACTTATGGTTGAAAATCTGTAGTAATGTTTTGGATAACTTAAATAAATGTGACTAGTGTTTGAGACAATCAGTGAAAGCCTTCATCATAATATTTCCCTTTCAGTGAGAGTTGCCTTGAAGGATTTATTTTCTAATTGCAGGGTGCATCAAATCAGATTCATTGTAAAACACAACATTTCCTCCAGATTTCAAGGGCTTTGTACACGTGGATGTTTTCCTCCCCAGTAGCATTACATTGCATTACAAATCCTAAATTAAAGCCAGATCAGTATTAAGCAATGACAAGAGGGTTAGACACTGCTCAGCTTATTAATTTCAGGCCAACAGTCTGTGCTGTGCTCTGGCATTAATTAGTGATAGCAGACAGGGCTATGTGATAGCACTCAGGGTGTGTTGAATATGCACTAGTCTCTTGCCCTTTTATTACCTTTCAGTCTCCACATTAATATTTGATGAGTTTGTCAATCACTTGTAATTGTCTTTGATTTCCATGAAAAGTTAATGGTTTCCTGAGACATGGTTGCTTTTTTTTTTTAAATTTTGTGTGGTATGTTTTGTTTTGTGGTGTGTTTTTTTTTCCCCCGTGATCAGTGGTAATGCCTTTTAATAACTTGCTGAAAGGAAGTTTTGTAAACCATAAGCAAACAATGTGTGGTTTGTTTTGTGGTTCATTTATTTTCTTACATTAAAATACTCAGAGATAATTTGCTTCCTATTTGATATTTCAGGTTATTAATGAAATATTTGTGCTTTATTGGCTTTCAGAATGTATTAATTAGATAGCTGACTTGGTAAGAATTGAATTTATCTTCTTTGGACTTCTTTTGTAATTCCTTTCAAATTATCCCCCTGGATTAAATGAATCAGTGAAAGGGTGAGATATTTTAACTACATTATTAAAACAGCAGTTTAACCAGTTATATTTCTGCTGCCTTTAAGTGATGGTACTTCTTGAGTGCTGGAAACCTGGATGTATTTTTATGGTATTAAGTGTTTTTTAAAGAGTTAGAGTTTGCTGCCCTCAAGTGGTTAAAAGGATCATGGTCTGATTTCTTCACACTTGGCTTGGATTAATAGTTTATCATTCAAAAGTCCAGTTGAGTTGAAAGCAGGAAGAAGAAAATGGAGCAGGAAGTCAGTTTTCCAGTAAGGAAAAAACATTCAGAGTAATTCAGTTTTTCTTGCTCCAATTCCATGTGATGTTTAAACCTTCACAAATGCAAGAGGATGGAGAGTGGAGGATCTTGATTCTGCATTACAGAGCTGAGATCTTGAAAGATTGGTGAAAAGTTGCCCTTCCTTTTGCTATTCTCCAGTACTTCTTAAAGGTCTAATCTGACATACTAACAGTAGAGCAATGCTACAACCACTTTGGAATTGTCTTGGTTTTTCCAGTAGTGTGGTTATGGAAATCTGATAAAAGATTGAAGGGGTAAAAAGAACAGTAGGGAAGCAATAGGATTGGGGGGGAAGAGGCTTCTTAATATGGACAGTAATAGCCAAGGGAGTCTTCTGGGTGCATCTCTCTGCTCTGTTGTTGCATTTTAGATGCCAACAGTACTTGGGAAATCAAAACAGAAAGGTGAGGGAAGGGGGAAAAAAGGAAAAATGGACAGAATGACAGCAGAGGTTTAATTAAAATTTGTCCATCAACCCCTCAGCTGCACAGTTTGAATGAATTTGAGGAAAATGGCCCACACTATTTTTGCATTTCTTTTTAAATAGAGCATTCAGGGGCAAGGCACCGGTGGGGTGGGGTGTCTGTGTCTGCTTGTTAAATCAATGTACTTACAAGACCATTGGTGATAATCCCAAAATCCATTGTATAGCTTTTCTTTAGACTTCATTTTTTCAATTACAGTCATTTTAAGCCATTACAAAGCAACATAACTTGTATCATTCCAGGTTGTGCCTTAGTAACAGTAGAATTCTGCAGTTTCATGGTAGAAGATCTTAGAATATTGAAGTGTGATATAATTGTGCCCTTCTTACCTAGAACAGGTCTCTTTCTTAGTGTGTCATTATAATATATATGGTTTAAGTAATGCAAACTGAGGCTGAATTAAGGGTGATCTCTAAATGCAATATAACCTTTGTTTTGAACCATGTATTGCATTTCATTGTGTGCTCACCAGGGCTCAGAATCCAACAACTTGAGAGAGTCTTTATCCTTAATGTGAACCAGAAAAGATAAAGTGACATTTAGAATCAAAGCAAAGACTTTTTCAGACAGGAAATGTGTGTTGTAGTAGAAGAAGGTTACACTTTTTTTGGACCTCTTGCTCGGAGCTACCAAGGATGAGCATTCCAGCAAAAGGTTGAATTAAAAATTGTCTTTGTGCTACTTCAAGCTGTAGTAAGCTTTTTTGCAGTACCTTGTGTTTAAGCTTCGTGTTTCCAGTTGCTGAAGACTTTTTCCTGCTTTTCCTTGACCCTCTAGAGGTCCTACCTGTTCTGAGCCATTGCTGTGTCCTAGAAAATAATGTTGTACTTATTCAGAAAAATATATTTTTGTTTACTCCACATCACCAAGCAATTTAAATTTTTGCATCCAATCTCACATGATAAAAATGTGTTTTGCCTCTCTACAAATTCCTGTTGATATTTCTCTTTAAGTTGCTCACTAAATATTACAGACCAAAGGTGTGTTATATCCAAAGAGTCCGTAATTGTTTTGGCAACTCCTCTTAGCATTGAAGGCACTCAATAATTTGGGAAATGTTAGCATAACTGTCATTTATTGCCTGAAAATCTAAGATTATTGCACCACACAGTGCAGTACTAAGAAATAGGTGTCTTTATTCCAGGCTACACAATTTGAAATTTCACTTGAGATTTAAAGAACATTCCTTCCCCCAACAAGGCCCCCACTAAAATACTTGACCTTTTCTAAAGAGCATTAAATTTTTAACTGTTCAAACTATTGACAATAAAATGAACTGAGTCATGTTTTTAATTGCCCCCAAGATTTCTGTGTTCCACTTTTTAAATAAAATTTCCAATGTTTTCCCCAAAAGAAACACCAGAGAACTTGACAATTTGAAGCCTCTGTATCACTGGGACAGCAAAATTGTGGAAGTTAAGCTGTCAGAAAAAAACCCAAGCAAATTAATGGTGAAAGACCTGCTTAAATGATGCAAATGCTTCTTCTGTTCTTAAAGGTACAATATAAATTGAAGCTTTTTATTAGTGACTTATATGTAAAAAGCAATTTCACTGTCCAATGTACTATCCAACCCTTCATAGTCTTTCAGCGCTTCAGATTAAGCACCATAAAGGCTTGTAAACCTCCCAAACCATTGTTTTAAACTGTAGCATAAAAAATTTGCTTAGAAACAAATCCTTATTCTGTTTATGGCATTAAAAACCAATTTCCTATATTTACATTAGGAAGTGTGAAAAAAAAGACACTTCTGTGCCTCTTCAGCAATAGGTTTAGATCTTTGACTTTATAGAAAAAAATTGTTCTCTGGTGATTTTTTTTTTATTTGTTTTTGTTTCCAGTGTAAGTTTTGGTAAGAGATGAAAGGTTGAAATGAGCAGCGTCTTCAGCCAAACTGGATGATACTGAGATTCTGCCTCATGTGTGACAGGAGGAGGCAATCATTTTTAGGGAATCCATTAAAGAAACACACATTCTTGATTTTTGACCTTGTTCACTAGGTGGGAATTCTAGAAAGATGTTACACTTGTATTCCAGCTTTCACACTTCAGTGCTCATTTTTAAGACTCTTACCACAGTGTTCACTAACATCTTACATTTGCAGGGGACGAGAATAATCAACTGACAAAAATTTGAGTGATAAACACCTAATTTTTGGAGTTGAAATTTAATTTTGAAGTTTCTTTCATTGTCTCATCAGTTTCATTCATAACACTTTCAACTGAGACCACAACACTTGTGACATTTCCACTACTCAGAGTTCAGGGGTCCTTGTTTTCCTAGGGTACTGTTCCAATTGCATATATAATTCTAGACTGACTTTCCTCTTGCAATAAATTGTGTTGAAAAGGTATTTGAAGTTTCACTCAATACATTTAGTTGGCAAAGAACCTGATTTCTGTTGAGTTTCCTGTTGGTGATGGATGTCTGGGCTGGGTATCTGCAGGATAACTTTTCATTCGGAGGCACGGCCACCAACAGTGCAGTGATGGATATTGGCTGCTGGTACAAGGCTGAGGAATGGGTTTGGAAATCTCCCCCTACTGTCAAATCCCTTCCTGCCTTCCCCCTCACCCCCCACCATGTAGTCAGAACTTATTTTAAAATCCATTTTGACACATCATTCTGCTGGGAAGGGTTCCAAGAAAGAAATACTTGATGGTTTCTTTAAAATCTTGCTCTGTATTGCCCAAAAGAGGTGGGGAACTCTTCATCTGTTTATCAGTAAGTATCTCCAAAATCCTCTGAGTTAGTATGTGCAGAGATTATATTAATTAATACAATATATGCAGAGATTACATTAATGAATATAATATTAATATTGTCCCGAGGAGGTAAATGTAATAACTGTATTTAGTCTTGTTGCATCTCCTATAACTTAAAGGTGTTTAAAAGCCTCACAGTGATCCTTTGTCTGAACTTCAAACACAAGTTTGGGCCAGGGAGTGGCCAGGGGTGATACCCATATTCCCTTACTCTTGAGAAACCCTATCCCTGTGAGAGAGGCTTTTGCTTTAAACTTCTTTTTTAGAGTTTGGGAGGAAAAATGTCTTGGATGGCCATTATGCAGATAAACGAGGGAAATACTGAATTCTGTTAATTTAAAACTATGTAAATCTCCACACTGGATTGCAGTATATGTCAAACATAAAGGAAATACTTTACTGTACACAATTATTCTGTTAATGTTTTGGCAATACAGGATGTCTTTTTGTTCCTTTTTTTTCCTCTCTGGAAACTGGAAGAGATTCTTTTGCTTCTGTGCTGTGTTGTGTCCAGGTCTTAATGTCAGTCAGATGAACTTTTAGCAGGGGGTGCTCACTGCTTCTGAGTAAACACTTGGATTCAGAGATTTAAAAGACAAGAGATCTCATTTACCAGTTGCAGGATGCAGCATTTAGTAAAACATTTTAAATTCAAATTGATGGATCCAAGCACAGGGGGTTGTAGGGGGGAAAAAAATCTTGTGTCTGAATGAAAGGTTATAAAATATTGTGGTTTGTCTGCAGCAGCCTTGAGGATTAGTGGACAGAATACTTTAAAATAAACAAGTGATAAAGCAATACCAACACCCCCACTCCTCCCAGAAAAGCTCAAAACCAAACCCAAACAACAAAGGAAAAAAACCTCCATGATTGCTAGTGTTTTTTTGATTTTCCATAGCACATCTAAAAACTTACTGAAGAGCCCTTTCTGGCAGGGAATTTAAAAAAGGAAAAAAATCCATGTTATATAAATGCTTTACTGTAAGGGTTCTTTGAACTTATTTCCAGATTAATGCAAGCTTTATTTAGACATGATTTTATAACAACTTTAAGAAAAACACAAGAAATAAATTCAAAATACTTCAAATTGTAATTCTTTTATAGTTGAAATAATACAAGGATAGTATGTATTATTTACATCAGTAAAGTACTAAATAATTGCAAATATATAAATAAACATAGTCTACAATACATAAAAATACAAATATACTTCTGAAGCATATGTATTGACCAAAGTACAATAAAAATTGAATATACAAAAATAGCAGATTATAACATTTGAAATATTCCTTAATATTCCAGTCTGTGAAGGCCTGCTGGAGAAAAGTTCCAAGGCAAAGTAAGGAACAATTGTACAAGCCAAATATTTAGACAGTGAGATGGTGTCTCCTGTCAGTGTTAAAGTTTTGATCCTGTCTAATCTTGCAATGCCAATTAGGTGAAAATTAGCACCCTGTGGACAGAGCTTTTAAGGAGCAATTTGTTCTGCAGGAAGAAGAAATGGATTAGTTGGTGGTGCTTTTCCTTCTGAATCACAATTAAAACCTTTCCTAAATGGTGAAGGATTGCTGTCTCTCATCAAAGGTTGCTTGGTGTGGGCTGTCTCACTTCCCATCTCACAGCCAGTGCAGACATCCCAAAATCATATGCTATGGACATAATAAGTATGTGTCTGCTTCCAGAGCTTGAGCATTTAAGGTCATTTAAAATTATTATTATTTTTACAAGGTCTTTTGTTACTCATATGTAGAGTCCATAGGCTTTTCTTCCAGTTTTATCTGCCAGATATATAAAGAATTTGATAAGTGGGAGGAAAGAAACTCATACAGACTCGAGTTACAAGCCTTGTACTTTAGAGGAGGAAATGTTTTTCACAATGAGTTTAATTTTTAAAGTGAATTGGTATAGGACAGAAATTCCTTCACATTATTGTAACTTTTGTTTCCATCTTGAGTAGTTCCTAAGGCTGTCTGTTCTCTTTCAGAAAACTGAGAAGTGGGAGAGTGAGAAGACTGAGGAAGACATGGAAGAATATATCTGGGAAAACAGTCGCTCTCAGAAAAATGCCTTGGATACCCTGCTTCGAATAAAAGCCACAGAGAATGTCAGTAATGTAACTGAGGAAGAGCTGCTTGCATCTGAAGTGGTTAAGAATTACAAGAACTCTGTAACTGCGCTTAAAAATGAAGGTGAAACGGAAAGTAACATGTCCCAGTATAAGGAATCTGTGAAGAAACTATTGAATATACAAGTATGAGAGCAGACTCTGCAGGTACACCCGGCCATTATAGAAATGCTAAACTACTATGTTAATATTTCTTAATGATGTGAATGGATAATTACTCAGAATCCTAATTAAAAATATGAAACTCGATGATGATAATCACAGTAGGAATCTGTTTTCTCCTTACTGCCCAATTTTTTTTTGTAAGCATGGTTGTCCTGTCCATGAATCTTGTTCTTTGAATAAAGTATGTTTGGATTCATATTGGTAATTGGACATTTTATTCTGTATTTTCTTAGCATAGGAGATCCAGGTTCAGTCCTCCACTTAATCAGATTCTGATTTCTCACACAGCTACTTTTGGCATATAATGTGAAGCCAATGAAATCACTTAGGCTTCCAGTTTCATCAGTTAATAGTCTGAAAGATAAGAGCTCTAAACCTTCTAAATGCTTTTCAGATGTCAGTCAGTGATACCTGTCTCTAAAATGATGGAATAAAATAAGGTAGAAAATGGGATAGTATTGGGAAGGTGAACTCCAAGCTATTGAGAAGATCCCAAAGTACATGGATGTGATTTGCTGAAAGGTGAGAGCTGGTGAGTAGTTAAGTGAGTGTGTAGCTAACTAGGAATGGACTGATGACCTCAGACCTTCTGAGTTCTCTCTTGAATGTACCCAGGCTTTTCAAGAAACCCACATTTATAGCATCCAACTCACTGTGCAGCACAGAGAAAGAAATTACATGGATGTATTTGAAAGGAATTGATTTGAAACACTGGAATCACAGGAAACTTTTATTGCCTTCTCACAGTTAAAAAAAAACAGCAGCTTGAAAGAAAATAAATAACTTCTTACTTTTATTGTACCATCCTTGCTTAAAAAGATTTCAGCTTAGAGAGAAAGTCATTCTCTGGAAGAGGCAGAGGGAGTTAAGGATTCTGCACTCTTAAAAAAGAAACAAACATGTGACCCTGCCAACAACTGGTTGAGAGGAAACAGTGTAAGAATAAGGGCAGTGAAAAGGGAATGGATTCCTGCAGTGTTGTGGGTAGTTCTGTGTGGCTTGACTCCCTTGCTGCTAGGATTTCTTTTTGTGTGTTTTGTGTTTACATGTGGATGTATTCCCACTTCCAAAACACTGTCAGTTTTGGAAGGATTCTTCTTAGGGCAAGATTGTTTAGATATGGTGGGAGACTGAGTTTAATGGAGCTTTTTACTCCCTACGTGAAATCTTGTAGCTAAGATTGAAGGTGCTCATCCTGCAATCCCTGTTTTGCATTTACCAATTTCAGCTGTTACCAGGTTGTTCTTTTATTCAAGGATCTGAGAATAATGCTTACAATTCTAATTAAAACTAGTACATCTGTGTAATTCCAGCTCTCCTTTGAACAGCCATGAAACCAAAGTTACTGAGGAAGTAGCTGCAGTTTGACTCAGAGAATGGTATGGGTGGTGCATGGAGTTGTGCCTGGCTCTGTTCCAAAGGCAGTTTTGTTCTAGTATGTACACAAGGGAATTTTGTTTCCTTAATTAGCTCTGTCAGTGCTTGCTGAAGGACTGGCAAATGAGCAAGTGGATGTAGCAACTACTGTTTTGCAGTGGCATGTCTGGGACAGGACTGTCATGAGTAATGCCCTTAAGTGTTTTAAGAAACCCCAGGCCCTGTAAGCTTGCTTTTCTCCATAAAATGATCCTTGCATACTCAGGACATATGACCACTTCATAAAATCCCCTCTGCAACAGAAGACAACTCAGTTTTCCTTTGCCCTTCACAGACTTTGAACGGACCCAAGCAGAATTCTGGAAGTCATCATTAAAATTCGACGTTACTACTAATAATGTCTGGTAGAAAGAACAGCACAGCAAGGGGAACTGATTTTTTATTTGCATCACAGCTAATTCATGGAAAACCTAAAATTCACGGGCTCTTACAGCTCTCTCTGAAGTGTTCAAGCCTGGCTTATATACAGTCTGTAAATAATTCAAGAAATACAGGCAAGATAAAAGGTTAGGGTTAGGGTCTCCTGAGCACAGGGACAACCAAATGTCTGTACCAAAAATAGATGATGCCTACTGGCCAAGAACAATGCTAGGAATAATTCACTGTGTTCCCTGACCACAGCCAACACTTACCAATGTCAGGGACACCAGTTTTCCAGCAGAAAACAAAACACTTGGCCAGCTGGCCTTGGAAATCTGCAACCTGGCTTTTCAATAATGATACTTCCTCTCCTTGATAATAAAGCTGTGAGCAAAACTAAAAACCTTTATAATCCTCTTAAGTGCCCAGTCAAGCTTCTAGAATCAAAAGCAATATAAAATTCAGACTCTCATTGATGATTTTTACACTACAGAAACTGTGTAGTGCAGTGGACTACAGCAGCCTGGATTCTATTTTGAGTTCTTGGTCATGTTGGATGTTTCTCTGCTTTTCCCTCTAAGCTGTTTGTGTTTGAAGGTGACAATATTTCTCTGTGATTATGTAGAATACTTGGACCACTGGGATCTTAACTCCAGTAGGAGTATAATACAGCACATGTTTTTATGCAGTAAACTACATCTTCATTTTCCTGTATAATTCTCTTACATCATCCATCCCTTTGGAAACCTACACTGAAGTTTAAAAACTGTGAAGAGTTAGAGATTAATAGAGTTTAAAGCAACTCTAGAGCACAATAGTAAATCCATCCTCAGCAATGATAACGTACATGTGCATTATACTAAATGAATGAGTAAGGTGTTCATCCCTCTGCACAAACTTGTGTGAATGGAATTGTTGTGATGCTTTGTTCCACTGGTGCCCTTGAGGAGTCCAATCTTTCTTTTGTCTCCCACATAAATATTCCAAAAAGGGAGTACTTTTGCCCTGTTTTCAGGCATAATGTTGCTACCAGCACAAGTAAGTGATAAAGGGACAGCTGCCTAAAGAGGGATGTGCTGTCTGAACAAATCTTCTTCTTGCTTTACCTGAAATGTATGTATTTATTTTCTTATGTCTCTCATAATCTGTAATAAAATAGTTCTGGGTTTGTGCTTAACATAAGTCTTTTCCTGCCCATCTTTTTTTTTCTCTACATGACAACAAAGCAAGAATTGGACCCTCCAGAACATGATCTTACTTTAGTCATTTCTTGCTGCCCTAGAAGCATTTGCTCATGGGACAGATAAAAATTTTCACCTTGTTTTATTTTCTTTTTCTGGTGAATACTGAGGTCCTGGTTACATTATATGACCCTACAGAACACTATATTGAGGGTAAGTATCAAAGAAGCATCAAAGTTTTATTAAATGCACTATACAGTCCCTAATCTGGAGGTGAAAAAAACAGAGACATCAGGAATGACAGCTCAGTGGTGATCAAATAGAAGGTACTTTTTTAAGAGGAAAGGGAGGTGAAAAACACCTTTTTGAAAGCAAATACTATAATAACTATGACTTCTATTTAATACCTTCTTGCAGAGACTTGTGTTTCTGGCATGATGGAGTATATCCTGTCTAGGGAAAGGATATCTCTGCTAGTCTTTGCATTTGTAGGTATATGGCAACCCTGGTGTAAGAATAGCAAGTTTTCACTTTTTTCCAGGAGTTGATTTCCTTTTAAAAAAAATAAAAATAAAATTCCAATAGTAGTAACTATCCCTTAGTCCTAGCTGCCTTTTTTTTTTTTTTTCCTTGACTCAGGCTGCTCTGGAGAATCATTTCTAGCAGTGGAGGAGTTAAACAAGCTGGCAGAGGCCATTGTGGCACCATATTGCTGCCTCAAACTGCAAACAGTTCTGCAAATCTCTGTATGTGAAGCAGGGAAAAAGAGGCCTCATGCACTCTCTTGTCTTCAAAAATAAAAAAAAATATAAAAGTATTAATATAAAAATCCAGAGTATGAAACACACAACTAATTCTACTAATTCTAACTATTCTAACACAAATGTACATGCCTGTGAAGATAAGTAATATTCAGCAATGCTTGGAAAACCCCTAAGCTAAGAAAACTAAACCACATTATCCCACTGAAACTATGGGGCAACTTTTAGATAAAAACATAATTTTTATACCTGAATTATACAAAGCTCCCTGCATGCGAATTCTGAATCCTAAAAACTACATGCTGTTATGTAGCAATAATAATTTCAGTGTGTTCCCTGATTTTCAGGAGTAATTATATTTGGAATTCAGTGCTGCAAGGTCTTGGAACTTTGTGCAGTTTGAAATGCCTTGGTTTCTCCAGTAATTTCTTTTCTTTGGGAGCAGTTGGGACTCTAAAGTGAACACAAGAAGAATTTCAAGGGCTGTATTCAGCATGAAGAAAGGCATCACAGAGTGCAGACCTAGTTCTTTACATAGTATTTATCTGAGTTTGGGTTTAGGTTTCTTAACTCTCAGTCATATAAAAATGCAGTGGTTTTAACTGTTTGAGGAACTGGGTTCCTTCTCTAATACACCTGTTTTTGTTTCCTAATGAAATGAGTCCCACCTGACACTTTGACATTTTGGGATCAGATCCATGAAAATGACCCTAAAATGAAGATACTCATTCTTTATTTAAAATATCACCACATTCATCCTTGGCTACAAGGTAGATCATCTTGGTTCCTTTCTCCTACTTTCTTTCCTTTCAGTGTTAAAAAAATGGAAAAGAACACCTGTTAACTTCCTCTAACTCAGAAGAGCCCCTGGGGTCTCATCATTCTTAGTTGAAAATTTTAGTGCCAGATTAAACTCTGTGCCAGATTCAGCCACATGATGAACTAAGAAGGAACATTTTGGTGATAAAAGCCCATTCAAATTTAAAGTACAACATTCATTGGGCACATCTCTATAGAGTTTGTATCACTTTACACATAAGCATAGATCTGCCCTTAAAAACAAATCATACCTAATTCTAAGTTTTCTAGCTGAAATGGAAGGAATTTCTTCTGTGTTATTTCAACTGATTAAATAACATTACCCTTTTAAAATGTTCTTATCCTGTGTCAGTCTCTCTTCTATTATACATAAATTAGCAGAAGAGGTCAAACAGATACTATTAAAAAGGGGGGAGGGGGGTTAAACTTCAGTTTTCTAAGCTTCAGTGCTTAGAATATAATTTTTGAGAGACCTTTTCCTCTGAAGCCAACCTGCTCAATTATAATTAGGTATTCATGTGGTTTTACAACTTCATCAGTGTAGTCTTTGAACATTGCATCAATCTTACTAGTTGAATTAAATAATTTTCTGCCATATAGACATTCCAACAGGTACAGCTGCAGTGAACCTATATAAGGAAAGTCTTATGCTATTTGTTAGAGATTAGTCTGCATGAGATTATGAATCAAAATGTGCTCACACACTTCTGAGCACAAAGTGGAAGCTATGAGTGTGTACCTCACACCTAAAGAGACAGGGAGATTGTGTTCCATCTGACAAAAATTAGATTATAACCGAAATATTTTGACAAAAATTATCATTGGTTCTGTAAAAGAAATAAGATGCATTTTTAAAAACCTATTTTTTTTCATAGCAAGGATAGTGACAGTGTTTTACAAGTTACTTTTGACAGCAGTATATTTTATGAATTGTCTCGACATTGTTGTTCTTCTCCTTATGGGCTTGTACTGACCTCTCCTGTTGCTGCAGCGCCCTGTTGTGAGAGCAACAGTGCAACAGCAAAGGCAGAGGAGAGAAGAGCAAAGAACAACAGGAATCAGCCAGACACCCAAAGCTGCAGCTTCCCAAGCAGGTGCCTCATTATCTGAAGTAGAATTCTTACCACTGTAGCCTTTGGTTTCATTGAAGTGATGTTTGCTGCTGTTCAGACGAGGAGGAGTGGGCATGTGGGATAACCCCTCAGCAGACTTGGAGATCAAAGGTGAGTGTTCAGTCTTCTTGCCTGAGCTGGTGCTTGTCCTCTTAGCAGAATGATCATGTGTTGGAAAAGTTTCCAGCTTGGAAGAAGTAGTAACTTGGGGTTTTTTGACTTTTTGGGGGGTTTTTATGCTGGAGGTGTAAGTGTTTGCTGTCAAGCCATGGCTGGTGGTGGAGGCTGGAGCTTGGAGCAGAAGAGGACTGGAGGTGGCATTGTGATGTTGGCATCTTTCCCACTCAGTGGTCCTTGTGCTGTTCTGCCTTCCGTATTTACTTGGGAAGGAGTGAATATTTGGCTCTTTGGATGTCGTTTTTTCAAAAATAAGAAGATCTGGATCAATCCCTATTAAATCATAATAATGTTAGTTTTGTGTGATAACAGCTTGTGTGCACATCCATGAAAGGAGTGCACAGACACAATGGCAGGGGAGGGAGCCCAGATAATAACCATGAGCACCTTTTGGAGTGGAGCTTATGGGATGCAAGGGAAGTGAATTTGGGGGATTGCAGAGGACTTGTTATGGGATGCTTAGGGAAGGAACCAAAGGTGAGGGAAGGGTGGGATCTGGGTTAGTGTGGGTAGAGAAATCCCTGAAAGCTCTGTGTGTGTGTGTGTGTGTGTGTGTGTGTGTGTGTGTGTGTGTGTGTGTGTGTGTGTGTGTGTGTATGACTGTCTGCACCACCAACTGGAGGGAAGCTGAACCCTTGGGGTGAACATCCAGGTGACAGCAACTGAAGAAACTGGAGTGTAGACTGGGCAGACTGGGCACCTCAGCCCAGCTGCTGGGCAAGTTTGCACTGAATGTATGTATATATATTCACATATATAAATCTCCATCCTGTGAGCCACAAAAATCAGCATGAGGCTCTTGGTGCCACCTGTGTCTGTGTGTCTGCTTTATGTGTTTAGCTGTGTGCTCTTTGTGCATGTGCCTAATGAGGATAACTTTTGAGCCCTGGTCCTGGTTGGATCTGGGGACATGAGCAGTGCCAACCTCCACTCTCAGTCTCTCAGACCTGGTAGGGTATTTTGCCCAAGCAATGTCCTGAGTAGGTACTCAGAGGTTGAATCTTGAGAGCAGGGTGCATCTTCAAGGGGGAAGTACTTTCAGAAGTAGGTACATTAATGAAAAAGGAGAAAAGTCTTTAGCTTTTTGAGCATTGTGTGTTACTTCAGAAGATCTAGCACAGCAGCTGACCTGGTATAATTTTAACATTTCCTATAGTTGCTATATTTTCAGCCTTTATATAAACAAAGTGCTTAATTACCTGTTGTGATGTTGTACAAAATGACATTAATTCCAGCCTTCAGGATGCAGCTTTCCAGTGCTGGGCAAGACATGTGTAGGCAATTCATAGTCTCATGAATGGCTCCATGGTAGAACACTGCTAGATTGCAGGAAACTATAACCCATAAAGAATAAAGTTGAGCTTCTCAGCAGAATAACCACTGAATTTTGCAGATTATTATTTTATTTAACATCAGATCATTAATACTGGGCAGCTCTGCCCAGATCCAGTGGGAAGAGAGAACCAGATAACTGTGGTTCTCTCATTATGATGCAAATTAATTAAACATACAGTTAAAAAAGTAGAACTACTTATATTCTTAATTTACATCTGGACTACAACAGCCACCTGAGTTCTACATGTATCTCTGATTAAATAATAAGTGATTTAAATTTGAATGCCCTCTAATGTCTTTATTTCAGTTAAGATTGTAACAAATTTTTGCTGAACTATGTAAGAATATCAAAGCAGACTCCAAGTTACCATTAATTATCTCCGTAAGGTGCCAAATACCGGCTTCTATGAGAAAAAGTTTGTTGTCCAAATAAGAAAAACATTATTGAAATGTATGAAATCTTTATTTCCTCGATATAAGACGGAATTTGACTCTTCCCAGGAATGCTGCTGGCAGTTACGTTACTTATGTCACTGGCAGGTTATCAAGGTCATATCTTTGTTCATATTTCAAAGTTTCAACAAAATTTATATTGACTTTTTACTAACTGGTACTTCACTTTTATCCTCCATCTTCAAAACCTTTTCAAGTCCTGTGAGTTTTGAAAATTTAGGCACCATAGACATGCACCTCACGTATTCCCCTAAATACACTCCTATAATGTGCCAGTGCAGTGTGATACAGAGAAAGTAGAGTCTTGAGCTTAAGACAAACATTGATTTCTCGTATTTTTATTCTGAGTTTACAAGGCTGGGGAAAAGGGGTTGCCAGCTGAATGATTGCTATTATTTATTGCTATAACTTTATTGTTCATATTAATGTTTTACCATTCTGTTTGTGGTCTGCAGCACAAACATGGTGCGAAGACAGAACAAGAGAGGGCTTTCTCCAAGGAAATGAATATTCTTGTATTTCAGAACACACAGGTTGTGTGTTCCCTCCTCTATCCCTCTGCCCATGTCCCTGTCTGATGCCATACTCCATGAAGAAGACTGCTGTGGGAATCACTGTCCCTGGTTGTTCCTTACTGGAGTACATGGTGATGAATACTGAGGGGTTATTCTTTGAATGTTAGCATTGTCTACAAGCTTTGTAACACAGACCTAAAATTTCAAAGCAGACCCTCAGATTTTCATGAGTTTCGTGTGCAGTCTTCTAAAAAACCTCAGATTATCAATTTCCTTTCTGTAGGACTGAAGGTGGGGGAACAGTTACAATGTGCCTCTGCTTCCCTGCCTCAAAACAACACACAGATGCTCCCCTTTGATTTCTTCCTCAAATCAAGGCATGTTTATATAAACATTACCCAAAATTTGTTTCTCCTGTGTTGTGATGTAAGTGTTAATGTGTGCCACCATCTTGACAATAAACACTCACCATTCCTCAGAAGGCAGCAGGTTCTGCTGCACTGCTGGGCTGACACTTCTGCATAAACCTTCAGCAGCTGGGCCCCCCTCTTATGTGATTCCTGCAGGTCAACCAGAAGGCCTGGGAAGCGTCGGATCCAGCAGTTCTTGTAAAAGGCAGTGGGTGAGCACAGTGAGTTGGACTCCACAGCCAAACCCAGAAACAGCAGCACTTCTGCCACTGCCACCAGCAGAGCCATTGCTTGGGTTAATGGGTCCAGTCAGTGCTCACTCTGCTCCATGGATGCACTAAAGGCTGGACCAGCACTGGAAGACACAATCCCTGGAGTGGTGAGGAAACTGCCAGTTCTGCCAGGGATGTGAGGCAGGGGATGTTTTTTTTCCAAACAATTCCCATGGTGCTGTTTGGACAGTTGCTGGAAGAAAGGAGCCATTTCGTGAGATACATGATTATAATAATTATTGTTGTGTCAGACCAAACCAGAAAGACAACCTTAAAATTGTTTCAATTTACTTTGTTCAGGCACATTATTATAATCAGCATAGGAGAAACATCTCAGTTTAGTTTCTGAACATTTTTTGAGTTATCTGGTGGCTGCAAATATACTTCCCTTCTTTACTAACAAACTGAACTGTCTAATTCTGTCTGCCAGAGGTGGAAATTTGTTCCCCTTCCCTACTCTGTTTTGATTGCAAGAACAAAACAAAGATCTAGGACTTGATAAATATGACTGGAGAAGGCTGTAAACCTACATTCAGGCAATTGGAAAGTGTCCAGAGGAGGGCTATGAAGATGGTGAAGGGCACTGAGGGGAAACCACATGAGGAGCAGCTGAGGTTCACTCAGTTTGTTCAGCCTGGAGAAGAGGAGACTGAGGAGAGACCTCACCAAGGTCTGCAGCCTCCTCATAAGGGACAGGCCCTGGTCTCTGCTCTCTGGTGACCAGTGACAGGACTCCAGGGAATGCCTGTAGCTGTGTCAGTGAAGGATCAGGGTGAATATTAGGAAAAGGTTCTTCCCCCAGAGGGCTGTTGGGCTCCCCAGGGTTTGGTCACAGCACCAAGGATGACAGAGCTCAAGAAGCATTTGGACAACACTCTCAGGCACATGGTGGGATTCTTGGGGTGCCCTGTGCCAGACCAGGAGTTGGACATTGATGATCCTTGTGGTTCCCTTCCAACTCAAGATATTCTATGATACCATGATCTCCAGACCAGACAGGTAATCAAAGTCCTGCCCCTGATAAGTTTAAGAATATTCAGCAATCCATACCGGCTTTTCTGCTTATGTTTAAGCCTGGAAAAGGCCTGTCAGAAAGAAAATATTGTTGACATACAGGGAGGTGATTTGTAAAGCACATGGCCTGAAACCTGAAACTCCCACGGGTTTTGATTCTTAACAGGACCAAGTCTGATCCCTGATTCCCACTTCTGTACTCCTTTCATCCAGAAAGGCCTTAAATCATTACAATACATGAATTGATTTAAACTCAGTGCAGTATATAGTGAGGTTGAGAGAATTAGGTAGAAATACGGTTGTCTGCAATAAAAATTATGTGTTGAATATATAAAAAGTGCTTACACTGCCTTTTTATCCTTCAGGATTAGATTAAAGGAATTTCCTTAGTTCTACATAAAGTATAGATCAGTTACATGGATTGGGAGATGCCTCGAAGTAATTTTAATTTTTTAGTCATTATAGCCAATGTTTGTTTTGTAAAATAAGGCCCCCAGTTTGAAAACGAAGTGACACATAAACAATGTTGTTCCTTACAGAGCTCCCTGGGAAGTAATAAGACAAGAGCAGGTTAAATCCTCTTGATCCAATAGCAAGGCCAAGGCATTATTTTATTCATTGGAATTATAATTAGGAGGATTCCCATAAATGTCTGTTATGGGGAATATTAGAATCAAATTGTAAGAAAGAGGGTAAGTGGGTCTCCCCTGAAAAACCAGCTCTCGGTACTTGTGTTGTTTTATTTAGTTTTCGTAGTTTGATGTGCTTTATTTTTATTTTCATGTCTGTGAAAATCACTACTTGAAACCTTAAATACATTTTAATAGACCTGTTAGTTTGCATTCAGTGGACTACACAGGGAAGTTTTTAGGCATTTATCTACCATTACAAGCACTATTGGCAGTGCATTTTTCTAAAATGTTTGTTTCAGCTTTCCAAGTATTTCAAGTCATCACTTGATATGAGACAACTGAGAATTCTGAAATAAATGCTTGCATTTCGGCATTACCTCCTGCATTCAGTACAAATTTTGGATCTATTTTGTTCTATGAGACTTGCATGCAAAAATGTTAGTTCATAATTGCTTTCCTCACTCCTACTCTTTCTCTGTCTTCGAGAAGAGAAATCTAGGAGGCTCTGAATAACTTGGAAAAGCAGTTAAAAAGGAGATTAAACTGATACAAAATATGTATTTATACTGGATAAAGCCGAATATGCCTTTAGTCCACTTAAATAAATGTCTTTATTTGCACAACCAAAAATTAGATGTAATAGGTAGCTTTAATAGTATATGTATTTGTATTTTTTGTCTAGATGTATTTTTACATAAAGGTTATGCTGTCTCAGTTCCTTTGGGTTTGCAAGTTTGATGCCTTGCAAAGTGAATGTGTAGATGACAAGTATGTTTACTTCTTCCTTTTCAGGAAAAGTAATTTAAAACTAAAGGACTAGGAGGCTGCTGGAGCTGGGATAGCACATCAGTTCTCTGTAGTGGGACTTTGTCCAGACATTAAGGTAAAGTGTGAGACTGGATGTGAAGCTGCCTGAGCACATAAGCACCTTTCAGACCATTCAGTAAGTCTTTCTCTGGCATCATGTTTTGAATAAAGTAAAAAAATTCACAACCACCTGTTACATCCATTGAGGCAGCCACCAAACACAGTAAGGGAGAGTGCTCACGGTGCATAATATTTAAATATGTATTTGCAAAAATAAGCTTGGGTAAAAAAATCCTATTGTGTATTCAATGTATATTTAAAAACCTTCAGTTTTTTTCATGCCACAGCTTGCCAATATATGCATTGCTACTCTCAATGCCTTCGTGCTTTTGTCTGTTCTGCTCTGTATTGAAGCAAGCAACCTTTTTTCCTTTCCAATCCTTGTTATTCTTCCTGTCTTCTCTGATTCTGAATAAATGTTAAGAGCAGGAATAGCTGCAGGAAAACTTTCTATGTAATGAAATATAAAGAGATTGAAATAAATATATAGCTGCTTTAGGCAATTTAATTTAAAAACTGAAAGGTTCTGTCTATTAAATTTCAGATTCTTCTGCCTTCTTCCCCATAATTTCACTTTGACTTTTCTATGGGAAAGGCATAAATATAAAGTTTTAATTCACAAACATTTTTCAAGAGAGAAATACCCAATTCTTACCTGCAAACCAGTGATCGATTGTTCCATGTGCTCTGCAAAGAGGGATCAAGAGATTTTTACTGTCAGTAAGGAGTGTCCAGCCAGGATCAGACCAGCACTTTGTTATTTAGTCATTGTTTTCATCCATCTTCTCAGATTTCTTCCTGAGAAAAAGAAGGGCAGTTTTTTCTCTCCTGTGAGAACACAGATGTTTTTACTGACCTTTCAGCAGAAGAGATATAAATGGACTTGCCACACAGGACAAAAATGATCTTTTTAATGATTCTTCTTATAATCAGAAACAGTACCTGAAGTTTCCCACCTGGCCTGGCAGTGAGAATGGCACAATCCAAGAGCTTCCTAGCACAAAGGATTCATCATCAGGCATTAACTCTTTTTTTGCCAAATAGGAACAAAATCAGACATTTTTTCCATATAAAGTAACAGATATATCTTGGTATTTGGGAAAGTATTTAGATTATATGTAATATATGGTTCTATTACTCAGAATAAAGACCAGAAGGGATCTATATTGTTATAGAATCATAGAATGGTTTGGGTTGGAAGGGACCTTAAAAATCATCCCATTCCAACCTCTTGCTGTGGGCAGGGACACCTCCCACTATCCCAGGTTGCTCAGAGCCCCATCCAGCCTGGCCTTGGACACTCCCAGGGATGGGGCAGCCACAGCTTCTCTGGGCAACCTGTGCCAGGGCCTCCCCACCCTCACAGGGAAGAATTGCTTCCTAAGATCTGATCTAAACCTTCTTTCCACTTGAAGCCATTCCCCCTTGTCCTGTCACTCCAGACCCTTGTCAATGGTCTCTCTCCATCTTTCCTGTGGGCTCCCTTCACGTACTGCAAGGCCACAATTAAGTCACCCCAGAACCTTCTCTTCTCCAGGCTGAACAATCCCAATTCTCTCAGCCTTAATGCAGGAAATCATTCCAAAAAAACATTAAAAATGGCAAAGCTTTGATCCTGTAGTCAAATCAGTGCATCTAAACCTACACTGCTCATTGACTTTGCTTGTGGGTCATCTCTTGCCCACATTGTTGCTGTCCTCTGCTTCTTTGCTGACTGTCTTGAAGTCCCTCTCAGCCCTAATGGTGGAGGATAGTCCATGCCCTGGGTCATCCTGAGGCTTAGGCATTGATGCTCCTTGGACAGCTATGAGAGGCAGAGGTAGTAGCTGCTGTGTTCCTCTCTAATCACACTGGCTTAACCACTGCAGACAGAGGAGGAGGAAGGAAAACTATCAGAGAGGGATGCTCATGGAACTGCAGGCTAGACAAGAGAGGACAGTTGGGCCCCCTGTCTGTGTGTTCTCTTTCTCAAGCAGGTATCAGTAGAGAAGTGAGAGATATCCCCTGAGCCCCAGACATGGCAGCACAACACCCCATGATGATGCAGAAGTACTCAGGGAATGACTGCTCCCAGCACAGACCCAGCCTGTCCTGACGATGGGAAGAGACTGAGCCTAACTGTGCAAAGCACTTCCCTGCTACACCTACAGACAAACGTCAGTAAGTGAATTTAATCAAGCATAATCCCATGTGACATCAGCATGAAGTCAGTGAAGTTGTCTGCCTGTGCTGTGTTCCACGTAAATAAACTGAATTGCCTGTGTTGAAACCATCTTTTTTGCATTTTTCTGAGATATGTTTCCCCTTTGTTATAGAAGTGGTAAGGTCAACATTTTATGTAAGCTAAATAATTTGATAAAGCCAGAATACATCACTGTAATTCTACTAAGGTATAAAAGTCATAAGATACTAATGTAATGCATCATGAAATAATAAAATGTGAATACTTTGGAAAAAAAAATCAAAGCAAATCTTTTTGACATTATTGAAATAATGTGCTTGCTTTCTTTCTCCTTTAAAATTTTCCTTGAAATCAAAATATTCTTGCAAAACAGCATTTTTTGAGAGAACCGTTTTGTCAAAAACAGCTATTAGTGGTCAGGTTTTGGTTTGGAGGATATATCACATTTTTAATGAATCTGACCTTCTCCAAGGTCTGGGACACTGGGGTCCAAGACTCTGGTTTCAGCCCCATCCCAGTAAAAAGAGGTGAAATATTACAGTTTCTGTTCCTGGGATTTTGTGCATACTGGTTTTTAAACCCTGTTTCAAAGGGGCTGCCAGGCCTTGAGATCCTTCAGACTAATTCTGGTAAAACCTCTGCACGAAGGCTGGAATCTGTGTGTTCAAACAAAGAGCAACAGAAGTCTTAGCCAGATTAGATTTATACAAATATAAATTGACTGGCATACACACAAACTCAGCCAAGGCTTATGACAAAAGGCACAATGTTTAGCAAACACTAATGAACGAATGCTGATTTATGGCAGAACTTGAAACTAGGCAAAAGGGATGGAGTTTCAATATTGTGATGAATTTTATACAGCTGGATACTTAGTGAAAGTCTTCCATGTGAATTACCATTCATCTTAACCTAGTTATTATGTGCTAAAATTCAGCTCTGCCTGTCTGCACCAAGATTAAAAAACATCTTTAACAGGGGGTTCAGCAGCAGGCAGAGCACTCCAGCAACCTGACTCCCATTCTGCTTTTGTCAGGGAATAGTTATTTGACCTTGAGAAAGTTTCAAGGAAATTCCTTACTGGGTCTTTGGCCTAAAAAATGGAACTGATTGAAGGCCATTGTAACAATTTACACTTTTACACCCCCGTTCTGTTCTCTGGTGCCCAAATCTCCTCAGGATACACAGAGAATGCTCACTAGCACACAGACTTTGGAACAGTCTTCCTGCTGCCCAGGGAGAGCTCAGTAGCAAACACTTTAGTATTAATCACTCATCTTTGACTAAAGCAAGGATAAGTACTCGATACTAAATAATCTGTATTCAAAAAAATAACACTCCAAGTATGTTTTCAGTAGTGTTGCAACATGCCTTTGTTGCAAGGAACAAGTTAAACAGTACATTAAAAGCAGAAAAAAAAAACCAAACAGAAAATATTAGGGATAAAGTCTAAACAAGTGCTATTAGAAATAGGGCTGCTTTTTTCATTGCTAATGGCATTGGGCAAGAAGTGCTTTGGTTGGCTGTGAATCTGAAAAAAGAAATTATCTTTACTTAGCAGGTCATCCTTCACAATTAGAGATTTCAGTTGAAGTAAAATTTTGCTCCGGTCAGTTCGTCTCAGAAATGCCAAGATCCTTTAGAGCACTGATATTTTTAATGCTGAAATACTGTAGGATATTTCCCATGTTCCATAGATGCTTCCTTGTTATTCTATGACAAGGAAAATACTAAACAATGGCAGCAGTTGGCAAATCCTTTCCAAAACACTAATTCCTCTCTTGAGTAATTCTACTATTACTCAATTCACAGTTCCCTGGCAGTGCAGTACAATTCCCATCTGAGAGGGAAGAATGTGGCACTTTTATATTAGATAGTGTGTATATTTTAAATATCCCCTGATTCTGTTCCAGTTTAGACTTTAGGCTAATAAGGCTGAAAGAAATTAAATTTTTCCATTGTTTTTTCACTCTCTGTGGCCCTTTCCTTAGAGGATTCAGGTCAGTGCTACTCTCTGGGTCTCAAGTACTACCTAGTGTCTCTGTTAAGTCAAGAGAAGGCTTGCCTAAACCAAGCACAAAACCACTGCAGCTTTCCTTTAGGTGCTGTACTGGTGCTTAAGGGTTTGGTTTTCTTCTGCTGCACATTTTTTGTGCGACCTTGGGCTAGACCCACAAAGAAATTCAGGCTATATTTCATGTTTATATAAACCATAAAATCATTTGGATTGCCCATCACTGGTACTTGTGTTACCCACACACCCTCCCTTTGCTGTGCATTCTGACCTTACCAGCCTAGAGACCCAGCTTAGGACATGAAGTCATTGACTGGCCATAGTTTTCTCAGTAAATCTAAGAACTGTAAGATACTTGAAGTGAAGCTAAAGTTCAATCTTAGCACACAGAGCAGGCTCACACCAGTCCCATACTTGACATGAGCCGAGTTCCATGCAAAAGAGAATTAATGCTAGTTATCCCTGGCTTTACTTTTCCTGTTTTTGTAGCGGTAGATTCTCTTGTGTCTGTGTTTCCTTGTTTTTGCTATGTTGGAAAAGTCAGAGGGCTGTAGAAATGTATGCTCAGGCAGAGAAAGGCTTAGATTTTCTGTATCATGGTTGAACGATCTATTACAATGCAGTTGCTGTATAAAAGAGCTTCTTCCATTTCCAAGGCTTTCTAAAAGAAAAGAGTGATCTCTCTTCAGCCCTGGAAATAATTCAGGTATTAACTACAAGAAAATAATTCAGGCACCAGGCACAAGTAAAAATTTGTCTAGGCTGATCTGGTCTATTAACAAACCTCACAGACTGTGAGGAAGAGGGACTCAAAATCCTAGGCAGCGTGGCAGGTGAAGGCACCAACAGAAGAAATTCCATCTATCCAGGCTGCAGTGTCAACACTTTGAGGTTGAACTGACCATAACTGACTACAGAGAAAAAAAACAAACTCCCCAATTAGGGACTAAACTTATGAATCCATGAAACATAAGAGCCTCCAAAACAGATGTCTAAAGATGGCAATCATAACACTGTGCTGGCAATCATACTGTATTCCTACAGAGCTTACTGGCCATGCCAAACATGTTTACCTCTGGAGTATGAATGACTACAATTGCTTCAAATGTCTGCCTATGGGAATTAAAGTACAAGAAGGAATTATGGGTTGGACTCCTACCGAAGTGGTGAGACATTTGCTGTGTGTGATCTTTTCAAGGCTCAACCTGAGGCAGATTAAAAACAGCCCAGGGCTCATAACTGAGCTTCAATAAGGTATAAAAAACTCAAAAAGCTAAACTATGCAGTGCTTCATCAAGAACAGAATACAGGAAAGTAGAATTTAAAAATTAATTAAATATTGAAGGAGAATGGAAGAGGAACACAAACCAAGCAAAGGGTGAAACTTATTAGTAGGAAAGAGAAAATGAGAGGTGATAGTGACCTAACAAGGGATTGAGGCTGCTGACCAGAGCTCTTTGGATCTGTTTGAGATCCTATATGAAATGAAAGGATTTCAGAATGTGAAATGGACCCTTCAAATCATGTTGAAAATGCTTTGAAGTGAGGTGGAAAACAAAAATGCATAGAAAGATATCTTACCTTAAAAAATGCTTTTATAAAAAAGTCACCAGAAAAGAACACCCGTTTCTCTGAGACTGACATTCATGTCACCTGTATGGGTTAGAGTTAAGCAGCTGAAGGTCAACAAAACAGTGACAGAGGCTCACTTCACATAGGAAATTGTGAAGAGCAAACAACTCTGTCTTCCTTAACAAAGAGGAAAATAAACCCCAAACAGCCTAATACCACTCTGAAAAGTTGCAATAGTGGGGGAAAACATCTCTTCTGCACTGTGGAAATAGGGAGTTGCCTGAAAACTAAGCAATCTGCAGTACCTGGAAATAACACTACTGCTATATGGAAAGGTTTTCTACAGTCTGCAGTACACAGGGGGAAAGAAATACCTTTATAAAGATAAAAAATATATATTTTGAACATCTTTATATTAGGCATTATCAGATAGGAAGACACAGGATGGCAGACTTCCTCATCTGTTTCAGCAGGTAGTGCTTTGTGTTTTGTTTTTTTGAGGTTTTTTTTTACAAAGGATTATCATTATGTTTGAATAATGTAAAAAGGCAAACAGCAAATCTGCAGCTTTATCCCTGCCCGGGACATTCAGTTGTTAATTTACTCTTTCCTTGTTGACGTCCAACAAACTCAGGACCTTGGTATGCAGCTCACTCCCATGAGATGTCCTGTTCCAGGAACTTCGTTTAACTGGAGAAGACGGAATAGCAGAACAGGTTATCCAGTATCTTCACAGGCCAAACCAGGAGCTGAGACACGGACGGATTCAGGCAGGAGGGCTCAGGAAGGTCACAGCAGAATTATGTATCGCACTTGCCATTCCTAAATCCCACTGCTGCACTGGATGTGCAAGGTGAGCCCGTTGGGTGATTTTTGGTAGAGAAGGGATTCCGCGGCATCAGGTTGGCTGCACCGCTCCTCCTCCTCCTCCTCCTCCCTGCCTGTGCGCGGATCCACACACACATACGGTACTTTTTTCTCTGCGTGTGTGGTTCCAGAATGTTCCCCCTTTCCAGGGATGCAGCGGTACATTTATGGCAAGGGGTTAGAGCTGCGGCTGGAGCTGCGATCCCGGCCCAAATCAGGAGTGCCGCACAACGGAGCATCACAGGGTGACCTCTGCGAGTTTGTCCCGTTCCCCTGGAGTCCAACACTTGTCCTCTCCCACCGTGTTCCTGACACCCTTCTCGGCTGGGCAGTGCCCCTTTCCCCAGCGCTGGGCCCGGGGGATGATGCCCCGGTGCCCTCCCCCCCTCCCCGGGCTGGCAGCCGGGCAGCGCCAGAGCGCTCAACATTGCCTTTTTAGGGCCTTTTTTTCTTTCCTCTCTGTGTGTTGTGGGTTGGTTTGGTGACTTTTTTTTTATCCTCTTCCCCTTCCCTCTCCTTGCAGGGACGGAGCGGCGGCCGCACCTCCCAGCCCGCCTCCCCGGCATCCCGGCGCCGCTCCGCTCCTCCCACCCCAACCCATCCCATCCCAACCCATCCCATCCCGGCGGAGGAGGAGCCGGGGCGCCGCCGGCACCGTCCGGGCTGAAGCGCAGCCAGGGGCCGGGGTGAGCGATGTCCCTGGCGGAGCGGCGGCGGCGGCGGGAGGAGGAGGAGGAAGAGGAGGGGGAAGGAGAAGCAGGGGATGGGGCCGGTGCGGGGGAGGAGGTGGTGCAGATCCGGCTGGGGGACAAGAGCTACCCGGTGTGCAAGAGGAAGCTGATCGAGCAGAGTGACTATTTCCGAGCGCTCTACCGCTCGGGAATGCGGGAGGCAGGGCAGGGACAGGAGGAGCAGCTGCTGCGCGGGGGGCTGAGCGCCCTGGGGCTGGAGCTGGTGCTGGACTTCATCAACACCTCGTGCCTGGCCAGGCTGGAGCAGGAGGAGGGGGGAGACGAGGAGCCCCCTTTGCTGGAAGAGCTGGTGGAGGCCGCTTCCTACCTGCAGGTCACGCCCCTGCTCCGCCTGCTCCTGTCCCAGGTGAGGTTGGGCAACTGCTTCGAGCTGCACCGCCTGGCGCAGGTCTACGGGCTCCAGGACTTGCACGATGCCTGCCTGGACTTCATGGCCACCCATTACCATCAGGTGCTGCGGAGGCCCGATGCCCGGGCGCACCTCCTCCTGCCCCAGGCTCTCCAGCAGCAGTTGAAGGAGAGGCGGATGAAGGGCACCGCCACCCTCGTGGTCATCGGGGACTTCATGAGTGCCCCCTCCCCGGGCCTGCCTCCGAGCCGCCACCCCCAGGTGGAAGCCCCCTGGTCCATGCTGAGATACGACGAGGAGGCTCAGAGGTGGCTGCCCTTGGCCAACAACCTGCCCCCCGACCTGGTGAGCGTCCGAGGCTACGGGTCGGCGATGCTGGACAATTACCTGTTCATCGTCGGCGGTTACAGGATCACCAGCCAGGAGATTTCGGCAGCCCACTGTTACAACCCTTGCCTAAACGAATGGAGTCAGCTGGCTTCCATGAACCAGAAGAGGTAACCCTTGCACCCTGAAATACACGTGTGTGTCCGTGTGTGTTGTTGCAATAGGTCCCGTTGAGTCGCGTGGCGTTGGCTGGACTCGGTGTTAGGAGACGTGACTCAGACCTGTGAACCACCCGTGTCCCTGGCATTGTGTGGTGGGAAGGACTCTGGTGCCAGATGACTTGGCAGTGACCCACCGGATAAGCCTTTCCCAGGAACACTCATCCCACGTTCCGAGGAACCACCTGTCTCCTGCTCAGGGACCCACCCTGCACATCGCAGGGAGCTGCAGTGGCAGGGGAAGGGTGAAGGGGATGGGGCTTTGTTGTGTGAGATGCTGTGGGATGACATGAGCTGGGCATAAAACTCTGAATATTTTGTAGGCCTGTATTTCAGTGAAATAATCACCAGAAAAATGTCATGAAGATGGTGAGAAATTTCTCACTTGATGGGAATATCAGGATCTGGGAACCATTCGTGATTTTTACCTTTTTTCTTTCATTTTTCGTTTTTAATTTTTATTTGACATTTCTGTTTAAGTTAGTATTCAGAAACTTGCCTAATATATATTTGAAAGAGCAGAAGAGAGAGCCTGTCCTGAGGAGGACCCAAGATGAGAGGCCTTCTCCTTGCCCAAGGTTGTGACTGCTCTACATTAATCACACTTTGGAGTTATAAAAACAAAGTCTTTTGCTTCACTGAAATGAACTGGGTTTGTTATCCAACGTGAATTTCCTCCTTGTCTCTGTTATAGAAAGTGTGCTTTAAATTTTATCTTGTCTCTCTCAAAAACATCAAGTAAGGAGGCCAAAATTCGCTGTAGAGTGGAAATTGTGAAAGAGCATACAGAGACTTAGCTTTAATGCTTTGTGTCTGGGTAGTAAAACTACAGTCTCTATTCCAGTCTCTACTCAGCTTTTGCCACCTAAAGCCCCTCAAAACAGGGGTTTGACCTAAAATTAGGTCTTTCTCATTTCACCTTTTTTTTACCACTTCCTGTATTGCGAGAATTTCACTGAAATAATCGCCTCCGTAATCAGTCACTGAAACTGCTCAGAAACAGTTTTTCTCATTGTTTTCTTCACGCTTTCCCTTTTTTTCATTATGCTTGAAATAAACACATGGGTATTTTCTCCTAATATTACTGTTTTCAACAGCAGTGCCATACCAACTTAATGTTCAAACCCGTGGCAGGTGACAGCAAGGTGTTCCTTAGCATGGATTCTCACACTGGCCATTTACTGCTGAGAAGCAGCATGCAAAGGGATATTTTTTGAATAATCCTAGTCTTACATTTCATGGAAGCTACTGCAGGCCAAAAAGAAGAACCCAAAATTATACCTTACCCTAGACAGCAAAGCAGCTGCGAGTATGTTGCTCCCTGAATGACAATCAGGGCAAATTTTTGATGGAAACTCAGTGGCCCCTTCACAAAACATGTTTTTGACTTTACCATCTTCATGCAATCTCAGCTCTGCAGTTGCTAATTATTACTTTTTGTATCTGACATAACGTTTCAGCTCCCTGAGGACCCACTTGACATTTTGTGGTCAAAACGTCAGAAAGGGATGGCCTGTGCCAAAGGAGCCAGAGGCAAGGGAGAGTTTGAGTAGGAAGGGTTTTGCAGGAGACATCAGCAGTATTGCTGCTTGTCTGCCACACACATGTGCTGCAATTAGTTGTGCAGTTTGCTTGGCATTGTATTTTTAGTTTGTTATGCTGTAGTAAGAGAAGCAGGGCAGTTGCCCAGCTTTCTGCTTAGGAATTACAGTCGTGTGACTGTCTGGCAAATGAATTTATGGCAGTCAATATAACTGCATCCCATGGATTAATTTTTTACATACCTTGGGGGAGGGTTCTAGTTTCCATTGGGGTTGGTTTGACTTTAGACAACACAATATCTGGATGTGTCCTGAGTGGCTGCATATGTTGGCCTTGAGGGAAGACTGAGCAGTTATGGAAACAGTTGTGGTGCTTTACTGTTCATGTAAGATCCTCTACCCTAAACAAACCTTTCAAATTTTGTGGTATTTTTATCTTTATTTTTTTCCATTGTTTTAATACAGAATCCCAGGATGCTGAGATTTTCTACACATGCTTAGTTGAAATAGTCCCAAGTTCCTTCTAAGTGGAAGACAAAAGCCATCAAATATATCTTGACTACTTAGCAGCCATTCTGGTTTAGGTTATTGCTGTTAGCTTTCTTAGGTGTAGAGGCCTTATTACTATAGTTTCAAACTTGTTAACAGTAGGTAACTCATGTATATTACTTTTGTGATGCCCACAGGACCCTGAGAAAGTTTTATTCCATATTTATACACCTACAAGGGAGCTAAAATAATTTGCTTAGGCTGATATAGGCATCCTCTGACTGAGCATGGAATTTCTAAATCTAATGCTGGTCACAAATAGACCACAACAGATGACAGTTTTTAGATCTTTTCATTCTGGAGATATTTCTGTACTTGGAATAGTGTCTTCAGAGAATGACCTGAACTTTTTAATAGAAGAAACTACATATAAGTGTTGCCCAAGACCACCTTCTTTGGGGTCAAGAAGGTAACAAAGTGTATAGAGGACTGTTGAGGTAATGTCCTTGAATACCTTTCCTTACCTCTTTTTTGTTTGTTTTTTTTTGAATTGACACTGTCAGTTGAAGTTTGCTGTTTAAAAATAACACAGGGTTTCTACTGCATATGCCAGTTACAGCTGTATATTCCACTTTTTTTGTTTCCCCTTCAGAACCTTCCTGCTCTTGGCAGGTATATCTTCCAGGCTTGGAAGATCCATGTAAGCCTCTAGCTGGAATTACACACATGCACATGGAACATGATTTTTGTGAGCAATCTATGCCTGAATTGCTGCCACTTTTAGGACTCTTAGAGGAATATAGGAGGGGATGGTTCTGAGGAATGTTAGCTGTTTGTGGGAACTCCTCTTCCTGCATTTTTTACTTTTCCACTCAATTATTCTGTGTTGGAGGAAAACAGACTTTTAAAATATTTTTAAGTTAGAAATATTTATGCCCTATTTATCATAAAGGTATTGCACGCTTCCAACTAAATGTTGGATGCAGTGTGCTCTGCAGATTCATATAAAAAATAAAAAGTCATTATTTGGAAATGTAAAATGCTTTGGAATTGCCTTTGAAACTGTGCTTTCATGATTCTTTGCCTCTGTTGTAAGTACTTTAGAATGAAGAAGTCATCTGTTTTGTGAGAAATTTTAAGATTAAAGTTGATCACTTGGCAGGAAGAAACAGTAAGTTAGTTAATCCAAGCCTCATATTCTGCAGCAGGACCAAAGTTACCCTGCAAATACACATCTGACTTGTTCTTGAAGCCCTCCAGCAATGTAGATCCCAACCTTCTTCCTCTCAGATAATTTGTTCCCATGTTTAGCCACCCCTCCAACAAGAAAGTCTTTGCTAATGTCTGAGAGGATACTAGAAAGAGTCCTCTGTAATATCTCTTTTTTGTTACATACCCAATATTTGCCAGTGAACAGAAAACATGAGTTTTGTCCTCTCTGTAGGCGCTGTCACAGTGGTTTCCTACAGAAGAATGTATGGCTATTAAGACAATCCTGAATGATGGGGGGGAGGGGGTTGTGACAAGTTGTTGAGTGTTGTCTTGTGCCCAGAAAGCCTCTCTGACCCCTGGGTCCCTTGCATTTGTGCATTCTATTTTTCTTCCTCTGTGCATGGAGTGCTTTGCATATTGAATGAAAAATGTGTTTTGAACTATGGTAAAAGCCCACAGCTTGTGCTCCTGGGTTCCATTTGGAGTAAAGGGGGTCATCAGAAGATAGCTCATATCTTGTCTTGACCCCACAAGAAGGGACCCACTAGGCCTGGTGTCTGGAAAGCACCTTTTGGTCCCTCAGGTTTGAGTGAGTCACTGGTGTGTGTGGAGTTACATCCCAGCTCCGTTGTTTCCAAGCTGTTATCCATGGAACAGTTGCTAGTTGTGGAGAGCTGGCTGGTTGCTCAGTGTTTGCTTTCCTTGTTTCCAGCTGCTCCAACATATTAAAAGAGTGTAAAAATGCACTAAATATTTCCTAATGTTCACTCTCCATAAAAGCACCTGCTGTTACTGGCATGGAAAAGTGAGTGGCAGAAGTTTTTAATAACATATTGAGCCATTGTCCAGACTTTCATATAAAGTGTGCTGGTGGATACTTGCAGCTCCTTTTGAGTAAAATGAACCTTATATTTAATGAGTTGCATAAATCTGAGAATGTCACCCATTTTAACAAGGGTTGGAGGTGGTTAAATGACTGACACAAAGGTATGTGACCTCCTTTTAGAATAATTAAAGTAGAAAGTTGTGCTGTATGTGTTTCAAAAGGTATTTTCTTGTGCTGTAAGAAACAATTCAGTGATGCAAAGGCCATCAACCAAAAACCATATAAATGGCCTCATTCAGACAAACACCAAGAGGCTACAATGAGAGTGTAACTAGAGAACAACATGTGAATTAGGAAACTTGAATTCTTTTGATGTTTGGACACCACATACCTGTTTAGTTGATTCTTGTCCTCAGTGGCAGAAACAGCGTGTCTAAGAAGTGGCTAAAAATCGTGGAATGGGGAAATGCTGTTTGTGTGTGCATGAACTCATTTTGTAAGGCAAAATTCTGCACCATCTCCTTCATAGGGACAGAGTTGGAGAATTTCTAACCTTAGATTTCGAAGGATTACTTGGAAGATGCATTTACATTTTCGGGTTTTGACCCTTTGTTAATTTCTGGATTTTTTTTTCTATTATAACTTTTAAAACTGGTACATTGCTTTGAAAATCATAATGCTTTTCAAGTAATTATCCTCATTTGATGCCTGCTACTGATTGCCATATTATTCTGGATTCTCTAAAATGGAAAACATAATTGCTATAGACAGAAGATGAACAAAGTGACCCAATCATAAATGTCAGGAAAAAAAAAACCATCTAAAAAGTAATTAGTTCCTTCAAAGGAGCATTTTAGTTTCCAAAGCTGTATCAGGTTGACAAGAACAAAATTATTCCATCTGGAAAGAAAGTCTTTTTCCAACTCCATTTAATAAAATGAAATTGCAGGGCAGTCTGCTGCTAGGCAGGGATCATTTTGTCCAGACTAAATCCTGCAAAACTACTTAGGAGTAAGTTTTGAGTCCTGGATTCATGCAGAGTGAAACTCCCTTTGCTGCTCAGCGGGCCAGTGCAAGTCTGAAACATCATTTCAGTTTTACACACATAACCCAGTTCCCCATTTGGCTTTGTGCTGAGCTGGTGCTCTCCAATGACTTTCACACATCCAGTTAATTGGGATACTCACGGTAAGATCTCAGTTGGCTCAGCTGTAGGGAAGGAACAGCCTCTTTAGGCAGTGAGACTGTTTCTGAGGAAAGGAGCTCATCTTAGCCCAGCCTCCATAGCTGGAAGGAATAGCTCAGGGTACAGTCCTTCTGTCTTCGACTCCTCCAGTTTCTTCCCACAGACTCACCCTTAGTATCCATGGACAATTTGTTTCTGTTTGTATCACCTTGAGAGTGCAAGATAGAAAGATTCTTGTGCTTCAGTGATTGGAAAGTTGCCTTTTACCATGTGTGAAATTTGAGAGCTTAATGGAACAAAGTAAGAAATAAGTAATTGTTTGAGGAGGACAGTTATTTTGTTCACCTATGGATAGAACATAATTTACAGATCTTACTTTACTGGGATGGAGAATGTAGTAGTTTATTGATGAATAAGGTACAGAAATTTCTCCCTTCTTTTGCAGAGCATGACCCAGTGTGTTCCACCTTAATTTGCTTTTTATTGGAATTATTAAAAAGATTCTGTAATACAGCCTAAGACAAGTATGCATTCTTAGGCATTCATCAAGCCTTGTTTGAAATTTCTGCAATTTTGACTAAAATTAATATCCTTCACTGTATATACATGTAATGCATTTTTCTCTACTAAAAGTACTTTACTAAAAGCCTGACAAAAATGAGACACCTACTGACCACAGTTAACTAAGCATTTAGAGCTCAAACTGGCAGAGATTGAAACACAAAATGAAATGTTCATCAGTCTCAGCATCAACATCAGTGACATGCAGAATATCCCTGGTTACTGCCCTAAGCAATTACAGTGTAATTACAGAATTTTGGCCTTGCACAGAAGAGTTGGTAAAAGCTGTAATTGATAACGAGTGTCTTGAGGCACTTTCTTTCCTATATATTTCTGTACATCCATGCAACCCCTTTCAGTGCTGCAGTCTTTTCTTTCAGGTCCAATTTTAAGCTTTTGGCTGTGAATGGAAAGCTCTATGCCATCGGTGGTCAGTCCCTTTCCAACGTGGAGTGCTACAACCCTGAGAACGACTGGTGGAATTTCGTGGCGTCCATGCCAAACCCTCTTGCAGAATTCTCAGCCTGTGAATGCAAAGGCAAGATCTATGTTATTGGAGGATACACTACACGAGGTAGGAAGTTTGCTTTTACTTTTTTTAAGGCTCAGATCATTTTCTTCTGTTTTTCAGGAAAGCTTTTGAACTGGTTGTAGAAAGCTGCATAGTGCTCATTAAAACATGTAGAAATAAATCACTGGTAAATTGACAAATGAAACAAAGCAAAACAAAAACAACCAACCAAACAAAAAAGCTCTGTCGTAGAGGAATCAGGTATTTGTATTTTTCCCAGCATGGTTCTGGGACTGTATTATTGTGAAGGAACAAACTGGTGGGTACTTCAGCAGCCAGCTTAGCTCTCCTTTTTTCAGATTTTGATCACAAAGAGAAACCTCAACAGATATACTTTGTTTACCTTTTAAATACCTTGTTTAGATTGTCAGAAGGGAAAATACATAGAAAATACCTGCCTGCATTTCTCATGTATTAATAGATGTCATGGTCTTTTCACTACAACATTTCGGTGTTTCACGGGCAAATTCAAGCTATAGCTTAATAATAGCATAATCAAAAAGTCAAGTAAGAACCAATGTTTTTAACTTCATTTCTGTATTCTGTTTTCTGAGGACACTGGTGAGAGGGAAGGATTTAAAGTTTCCTTCTCTCCTGACAGTTACTTTATCCAGTGGTAAAGCAAACAACTTAAAAAGAGCTCCCATTTGCTCATTCCTTAAGCATATTGTGCCATTCTTTGGGAGGAATACCACTTTCTTAGAGCTTTAGAAATCATTTTTTTTATATGTCAAATGTTCAGTGTTTAGCAGGATTTCCTACTTTTGAATTTGGCCTTTGCCCACTTCATCTGGCCACAGTATTTTGAAAGGTTTTCTTTCCAAATGCAGAATAAAATTAGCAGACAGATCAACTTTTACAGACAGTACTGCAAGCTAAGCTAGACTGACATTAGAACAAGCTGTCCCTTCTAGAGTCTGAGCAGATTTTAGCTCTGAATCATTTTGAAGTTTATAAAAGACACACTGCCACTCCTCAGGGTCTTTGTGGTAATGGAAACCTTCAAACAGATTTTGTTCAGTCCGTTCTGACCCAGAACCATCAAGGAAAATAAAATCTATGGGTATGCCTGTGTCCATATGGGTGTGTTCTGCAGTCCCAGTCCTCTGATCATCCCCAGTAAAGGACCTGTTATGGGAATTGTGCTCCCTGGTGTCTGGCATAGGACTCGGAGATGTCTGGCACAAAACGCTTGCTGTGCTAAAAAGGCAGATCCAAAGGCCTATGAGACAGGAGAAGGAGAAGCAGCTGAAACAGGGAAATGGGAAGACTTGTCTCTAGGGACCAGAATTAAGAGTTTTGTCTTTGTTACCTAGAGAAAGAGAAAGAAGAGCTAAGGAGTTTTGGTTAATAGTGTTACACAATTAGGGGAGGACCAGCTTTTCACCTACACTCCCTTTGCACTTTGCAAGTTCATTCTGTGATACTTGTGCTGTTCTTTCATCAGGCTGCCTACTCCTGGTGTCATGGAGAGGAAGATCAGCACGTTGCTAATCCTATTCCCATAAAATTCCTTAACAAAGCCTGTGTAGGCAGGATTGAGCTCCTTACTCAGTACTCAATACCTGTGATTTCAGCTGAAGGAAGATAGTCAGTGAGTTACCTCTTGCTTCTCCCACACCTCAGGGGATTGCTATGGCCCTTCAGGCCTTTATCTTTTCCTGGGTCTTTTCCTACAAGCCTTTTTCAGTGGAAACAGGATAGTAAAAGAATATGTAGTTTTGAGTAGTGGATAACTAGCATACTTGCAGTCTTGGATTTAAACCTAAGCCTTTCAGGACAACAAACACCTGTGCTTATTGTAAATAATAACAGTAACAAATAATAATAAATAATAATAATAATAGTAAATTTCCAGACCAAGGGTCTAGAATCAGTTTTCCTGTGACACCTTGCCTTAGGACAGCTAGCAGACTTAGAAACCAGAATTGCCACAAGTGTTGATTTGCCTTCCAAACTCTGCAGATATCAGAGAGTGTTAAGCCTAACTATCTGAGAGACACTGAGGTTTACTTGCTGGTTTGTTGTATTCAGTAAATAAAACATACACAGCAATTAATGTTTATGTTATGCTCGTTTTAGTGTTTTTTTGGTATTTCTGTATATACTTCAGTTTTGGTAGGTTTTGTGGGCTAATTTTTGGTCTGTGTAGAGCTTTCTCTTGAGATTGCACTTTCCAAAGCATGGTAAAATCTGGAATTTCCTATTGTAAATTATAATGCCACTTCTTGAATAAAGTCCCTCCTTCCAGCTTGCTGCTGTCACTTGTGAGCCTAGATCCTAATAGAAAGTCCATGTCAGGCACTATAATGTTGTAGTTTTGTATTATAGGTTTTGTTTTGGTTTTTTATTCATTCTTTCAGTGGACCCAGGCTGTGAACTGAGGAGATGAGGGCCATGTTGCAATGGACTTCTGTTCCACACACCCTCTCTCAAATGGCAGCACTTTTTACACGGGAAGTTTACTGTTATAGATAGTCATAGAAACTTAATTTGGATTTCCCCCTCCCCTTAATGAGTCAGACAGTGATATATTGTTTGTAGACAAAGGTCATCTATATGTAGAGTTTTGATCAGCAATTTCATAGGGCATTGCCATGAATATAATCAGAGTGCAGGCAAATGCTAGAGCAGCGCCTCCTTAATGCCACTAATGCACTTCATTCATGGCAATCCAGTTGCATTTCTGGCTATTTATACCTGTGCCTGTACATAACTTGTCAGTAAGTCACTGTCTGCTCTTCCCCTTGGGAGCTCATCTGGAAATCATCATGCAGGATAGACTTCTAACATGGAGCAGATTTTATTAAAAGACCTGTCTGGAATCTGCAAACCTGTTGCTGCTTGTCACTCGAGTTTGGATTTAAGCTCAGGTTTCCAGAGATTGAAACAGAATTTATTAGCTAATGAGTCCTGTGCATTCTGTGATAATTTAGTGAAGCCTTGGACACAGCAAGGGTCTTCACTGCACCATAAATCAGGGTGGTGGTGTAACAATTTTATAGAATAACCCTATTGCAAACACATGCACCCACTGAGTTGTAACTGAAGTATGGAGATGACTTCAGCTTCTTTCTGAGCCTCTGTCTGATGCCAGTGCAAGGTTCTTGGTTCTTAGATGATTTTGACAATTTTTTTCTTTATAGTGTGCCCTTAGGTCATCCATGCCACTTGCTGAAATGTAACCAGTGTTACGAGTTTTGTTCCATAAAACTTTAATTTATGGAAAGAAGTGCAAAGTACCAAAGTTAAGCTTGGATGGTAAATCATCACTGGACAAGCATTAATGAAGTATACTATCTTCATGATCATTTGATTCATCTGTGGCCACTGCTGGACAGGAGAATATTGCTTCATTTCTCTTTTTGTAAAAAATTCTTGCATATCAGTTGGAGACAAAGTTAGAAGTATAAGCTAAAAGGTAGGGATTATTCTGCTCAATTCTGCATCCCCAGACAATTTACATCATGTGATGTGCCAGAAGTAGCATATTTTTCCCTTCTGCAAAGGGAACAGAACATTCAAACCCTCTTGTCAAGGGCAAAGAGTTCTAAATGATCAATACTTCTTCCTTGGTTTGCCTGTGATATGTTATCTGTAAAAAAGGCTGATCCAGTTTGTAGGGAGGAAGAACCCACCTCCATGACTGCCTCCTGATGTAATTATTTATTTGTAAATGTCTCCTCTCTGTTTCAGACAGGAATATGAACATTTTGCAGTACTGTCCCACTTCTGATTCCTGGACCAACTTTGAACTTTGTGATGTCCATGTTCGCAAACAGCAGATGCTCTCTGTTGAAGAAACTATATATCTGGTAGGGGGTTGTATTCTTGAACTTGGACCAAACCAAAGATCCAGCCAAAGTGAGGACGTGTTAACTGTGCAGTCTTACAACATTGCTACCAAAGAATGGCTCTACCTCAATGAGAACTCATCAAAATCGGGTCTTAACTTGACTTGCACTCTCCACAATGATGGAGTCTATATTTTGAATAGGAATATTACTCTGTCTACAAGCTTGGAGCACCGTGGTTTCCTGAAGTATAACATATTTACGGACAGTTGGGAGTCACTAGGACGCTTTCCAGCCTTTGGACAAAACATTCTGATCTGTTCTATGTATTTGCCTGATGTGCGAGAAGTGTAACAGCATCAGGTTTTTCTTTTGAGTACATTAATCATTCTTTGAAGAAATATTATTCCCCCTGCATAATTCCCTTTTCAGAATGGTTGCATAATGTGGACATAAAATACTGATCCTCTCTTCAAAGTGGTTGCAAAATCCAATATTAAGAGAAATGCTTCCAGAAACAGTTTTAATATTTTGATTTAAAAGTTTTACTGGTTTGGGTTAAAATTTCACCAGGTATTGTTTGCAATCTAAACATACAATTATTGTGTTGGTAGCTGATACAGGAATTCCAAAAGCAAAACTGATCAGTCTGGTTTTATTCTCCATCTGAATGGACAGTGTAGAACATGAGCAAGAAGTATATATTTTAATAGTGGAAATAATTCAATAAAGCAAATAATAAGTATGATTAAAATCACAATGGGAATTATTTCTTCTAAAATACATTTTTTACTCGAGGTATAGTCTGTCAGATGCACAATGTTTGAAATCGTTTATGTATCACATTTTTATATTGGTGACAAGTGAGATTCTCAAAGGTGCCAGCAACTGGGGTCCTATCAAGAAATAAGACCTTCCTCTCAATTATTTAAAATGAAATGCTTTGCCAGGGACTTGAAAGAATGGCCTAGAGGCTCAGGGTTGCTGGTTGGGTAGTGGATGCTCCTTTAATAGGAAATGGCAGCATTTATTGCTACCATTAAGACAGAGGTAAAAAGGCTCTAAATGCAAATGGTAGAGTTCGTTCATCTTATAAAGGTTTTAGTTACCTTGTTGCATTCTGTAGTACTGGGTGTTGAAGATCAATTTACAGTTGGCAACAAGCTGCATGTTGCGAAAATGTCCATGAGCCCATGAAATGGTGATTCTGCACCAGGCACATCCTGCTTGGTAAGTGTCACCTGGGACACCCATGGCTTCGTATGGAAGGGTTGGATCAAGTAAATGACTTCCTGGCATCTCCCAAAGCATTTTGTGAATGCTGGCTCTTTCTTGTTTCACCAGCAGCCTGATAGAGCTCACCTCAAGTTTGCATTTCAAAGTTGTTGCTCTCAATAAAGAGCACTGGGAGTTGGTCACTGTGAATATATCCTTTATAAAAAATCAGAAGGAGTTACTCTGGGAGCTTCTGAAGTCATTATTGGCCCATTTTCTTTTTGTAGCTGACAAATGAAAGCCTTCTGAAGGCGCCTGCCCAGGTATGGAAAAAGTGTCCTCACAACAGGAAAAGGAAAAGGTCTGGGTCACCCATGGGAAGAGCTAACCAGGTTAGACATGTGTTAAACCCATTGCAGGGATGCTGGTTCTGCTCCAGCTGTTTCTCCACATGATGAGATTTAATGCGCCTGAACATGTTCCTAATGTGTGGAGATGTCTTTTTTGTTTCTTCATTGACATTCAAGTATCTGAGTCTTTTGAAGAAAGGTGCCTGTTTTACAGAAGAGGAGGTGGCATCAATGGTTCCCTTAAGGTCCCTTTAAGTCTCTGCTTTTCCATGGTTTTGAAGGAAAGCAGTGCTGGCTGAAAGCACTATCAGTCTTAAAGAGTCTTGCCAACCACTGCTTACACATTAATTCTGTTGCTTCCAACCACCAATAGCAACTCAAACAGAAAATCCCAGGAAGCTTGTCCAGAATGAGGGCATTTGTGTCTGAACATTTGTAGGAAGGAAAAGTGACACAAGGTATTTTGGATGTCTAAGATTTACCTTTTGGGTGGAACTTTTGCAGCCGGGTGGAGAATGTTATGTTTCCAGCTATACTTGTCTTTAATTAGCCAAGTCCATGTCAAGGTGTTAATTGTTATTCCTTTGAAAACACAATTCATTGAGCAGCTGCTGTGTTTTTGACAGCATTATCAGACCAAACAGTTACTCCTCTGCAATGAAGTAATAAGGTGACTTTCATAAGATTCGTCTTTCAGAATTGTTTTAGAATAAATGTAAGCAGTGTTGCATTGTCTGGTGATAAAAACTGGTGTTGAATTTAGTTGTAGCATCAGGCTGTAATAATCCAAATGTACTGCATTGCTACAGGCTGAAATAAATACAATTTTTTTACACAAAATTCATTACAGGAAAGAATGCAATGTGTGTGGCCCCCTACCTCAGGAAAGAAACCAAACATTGTAATGATTGTCTCATACCCCGTTCATTTTCTTTCTGTCACTTTAATAATTCACTTAGGGCCATGCTAGGCAGCTTCTGCCCTTTGGGGCAAGCAAAACTGTTTGAGAGCCACTAACAGAGAATAATTGGATTTTCAGCCAATGGAAATGTTCAGTGATTCAATGTGCTTTCCTTTTTTTTTGGTGGTGGGAGGAAAAACACCAAGAGTCCTTGCAGTCTGATCAACTAGAAATTCCTGTGGTGTTGTGATGTTCCTTCTAACTTACATGGGCTTGGAGAGATCATTCCACCTCCCAGCATCTTCATCTCCAAATGTAACATGTGAGTAGGAATATTCATCTTGTGGGAACACAAACAGTTCGTGTGATGCAGTGTCTGCAAGACATCACGAACTTGTGTTCTCATAGTTGTAACTGTTTCCTTGGTTATTCAAACAGCTTCATGACAAGTGATAGGACAGACGGTATCTGGTAATCTCAATGTGATCTCTGCTAATTACCTGTATTTTGAACTGATGGCTATTTCCAATCTNTTTTTTTTTTTTTTTACTTTTGGTCACTCAATAGCCTGTAGTTCATCTGAGTTTTCTGGTCTTGATGTTCTTAAGTCTGTATCCAAATTCAAAACTGCTGCTTTCCTGCTGTGTCTGGGTTATCTTGTGCTTATATATACACCATTTATCTTCTCTGTCTCATGGGCTGATTCCCCTTGATACTGACCAGAAAAAGCTGACTCTGGTAGAGGATGATCCCAAGTTGAAATAAAGAACAACAGCCTCCAATGTCCTAAGGGAGGAGTAAATGGAAAACTCTGGGAACTTAGTCCCTTCTCATAAAATAGAGAAGCATTTAAGAAGGTTGCTCACATCAAGGCTAAGAGAGAACATAAAAGTTTCTTCCTTTCTGGGAATGGTTTGTGGCTTTCAATGGGAAATAAGAGTTGTGTGGGGCTTAACTTTAATCTCCTTGGCTGGTTTCCATAGGTTTCCCTTTCTGCCTTGTCGGCTGACCTTTCTTGGGCTTAATATCTGTGTTCTCAATTCTTTGAGGATTCTCTCTTTCTACATTGGTGTCCAGCCCATTTTGCTGAAGTCATATGGCAGCAGTTTGTTGGTCTTTTCTGTTTGTTCCTGTGCATTTCACACTTACCTGTGACTGACAGTCACCATGAGGAAGAAGGAAAGTCATTTGTAATTCAGGTGGAACCTTCTCATTTATTCAATTTTGTGCTCTTGGAAGAGAAATCCTACGAAGCTACAAATGTTTTTTTTCATTTAATCCCCGTTTTAGTGAGAAATGATGCTACTTTTTGTGGAAATTGGTCTGCATCAGTAACATTCTGTTCTGATAAAGAACAGAAGGCATGGTGTGTAATAACATTTAGCACATAAAATTTTCAAAGCACAAGCAGAAATTATTCATCCCTGTCATCCCTATAAGGTAAGATGTATTGTGTAAAGAGTGTCTAACCAGAGATGATCCGTGGAATATCTGTCAGTAAGACCAGTAAATTTATAGGTGGTTACCAAGAACCCTTCTCAGAGGACTGAAACCAACAGCATTTGTGGTGTTATATTGATTTTGCAATTACAGTAATGACCAAAGGGTGGCTCCCCATCTCCACAGTAAGGCTTAGGAACCAGAACTAATCTCTTAAGACACAGAAAGTTTAGACATCTTTCTCTACAACATTAACACTGCCATTCTCAGAGTATGTTTTCTATCTTGTCAGCTGAGAGCCTAGTTTAGTGTAACCTCTGGGGTATTTTGTCCTCAAAAGGAGAGAGGACTTTGGAGAAGGAATCTGGATTTTGTGAATTAATAGGGATCATGCATTCACAGAATTAAAATTGCTATCCCAATTATATATGGTATATGGCTTTTTTCCAAAAGAATAGATATTACCATTAAAGATATGCTGTTATGTCCTATGAATACCAGCATTTCCTAAAGTATGTTTCAGTTTCTTTATTGCAATTAGAGGAGTGGAACCTGTTTTGTTTCTGAAATACACACTGTCTCTTATAAATTAATAGGAATCACTGCAATTACTGTATTTTCCTAGTGTCAGATTAGACAGGGTCTATTTTTAGAGTACTCAGTTTTATGATGTGTTCCACATCTTCAACTCATATGTGCTTTAGTAGGAGAGAAAGACATTCAACACCTGAGCAAAGATACTTTCTGTTTGTTGATACCATTATTTAAGAGTGAGCAGTGAATACAAACTCTCTGTATCCTCTTCCCCTCACTCCTTTTTTCAGTTTAAATTTATGATTATTTGCTCTAATGTTCATTTCCCACTCTGATATTTTCCAGATGTATCAAAGGGTGTGTCTTGCGATAAGACACCCTTTATAAATAATTTTTAGAAAGTATTTTACTCAGACTCACCGTCTTTTGCCTGTGAATATTTTACCCAGGCACAGCTCTGCTGTTTTCCTGTGTTTCCCAAACTGGTAGTCCTTTTGGATGAGGCTAAACTGATTGTACAATATGTTATACTGAAAATCCCAAATTCATTTTCCAGGACAAACTTTTAACACACTGCTTCTGCTATACAGTAACTCAGCTCTTACTTAGGAGATACTGTCAGCCCACAAGTCACTGTAGAAGCTGAATTTCTGATGGAAGTGCCAACTTCTTCCATGCTGGAAGCTGCCTGACCCTTTTGGAGTTATACCAAATCTTTCTTGTTCAACATCCCTGTAAACAAGTGTAAGTCAAGTGATAAAGATTCCCACTGTAGGGAATCCCTGGGACTATTACAATTCAAAATTAACTCCTGTGTAGGTTTTGATCTTCCCATTCCTCCCCTTTGAGATATCCATGGAGTTATCCAAGGGTACACAGATCCATCCTTGTCTTTGTGCTGGTTTTTCATCAGATAAATGTTTTTCAAGGATTTTTTTCCCTTCATTCACCTACTGTAATTAGAAAACCCTAAAATCTGCTTTCCAAGAATCTAATTTCAAATTTTTGCATCTTCAAAATTACTTTGTCTGTAAATGTTCTGGTTTCTTTTTATTAGTCATGTTTTGAAAAATGATTTTGTAGAATTTTGAGTCCTTTCTTGTACTTAGTGTTGACAATATGAGGGATTTATGCAGTGTAAGGGTAGGGAAATCTTACTTGTAGCTCTTTAAGGATATGGCTTCAGCCGTGCAAGGTTTGAAATGTAAAAAGTGGCATTACTTAGTTTCCTTTGGAACTTAGACTAATTTGCAGATTTACTAATTTCATTTTTACTAATTTACTAATTTCAAGGTTTACACCATTCACTGTTAAAACATTTGTAATGGAACAGTGATTTGGAAGGTGATGTTAAAAGAGCTCTGTTTCCATCCTTGGATGTTGTTATTACAATTTATTTTTTCTTCTAGTGCTCTTACATATGTTTGGTATCAGATTGTATGCCTTTTTAATTGGTTGTAAGGGAAATTTTGCCCTTTTACAGGTAGGGCCTTGATTTACTGTGAAGACCAGAGCTGTGTTATTTGAGAACGTGTATTTTGCAGTTGTAAATAATTGATTGATGATAACTGCTCTGAAGCCCATAAAACATGATTTTGGGTGGTAGGGGTGGAGATAAAGTCAGGAAACAGATGCTTCGGGACAGCAATTCTCTAACCTCCAGGCATAAGTGCAGAAGCAGGCAGAAAAAGTTTTAAAATAACAACTCCTTTTTCACTTTTCCCATCCCTTCCACTGCAACTCAAACCCATCCAGCCACAGTAATTTGTGGCAAGGCATCTGTGTGTTTGGAAGAGAATGTTAGTGGTGAGGTAGGAATGCACTGCTTGGGCAGGTGATCCCTTATCAGAACTTCTGCTTGGCAGCCCAAGGAACCTTCCTGCAGCTTTTTTGGGGTGACCCTCTGACTGACTTTTATGTCTCTTTAATGACATGTTATCTGCTGACGTATGTCTAATGATCAGTGAGGGAGGGGAAGGAATCACAGGAGCCCTATTGTGTTCCTGATAGAAAGTGCGCAATAGCCTTGTAGAAAAGCTTTCTTTTTTTTTTTTTAATAGGGCCTGAATCAAAGCCTTTTGATGTTAAAAAAAAAGAACCAGCTTTGAATTAGGCACATATTTCAGTGAATTAGATAATTATGAAAGAATATGAAGGGATGTTAGCTGTACAACTGGCTGATGAAAGAGGAGGCATAGACTTGGAGGACCTTCTTAAAGAATGATCTCTGATATGCCTCATCTGCGGTTTTTGAATTTCAATGTGAAGTTGTCCATGTCTGCTAACACAAGTCTTTCAAATATTCTGGCTCTAAAATAGAATGACGTTTTCCTAAGAATGTCTGGGAAGAAAGTGAACATCTCTGCAATTGTGCACTTTGGGCAGTCACTGAGAAAACATTGCTGGATCCTTCATGACTCTGAATGTAAAAGCACTTTAGTGTGTCCCATTCTGTGTCCCCTTGCACAGGGTGTGTGAAGTTGAAATGTTCTACTTTAAATCCTGGTGCTGTGAGATTTTTATTTGTTTGCTTGCACAATATCCCCTCAAAAAACAAAATCTTTTCCATAGGCATTTGGATATTTCTCTCACATGTCATAATAATGCCATGGCCAACACAATCACCTGAGTATGATCATTTGGGGCAGACAGGCATCATTCCTGTTTTGCACTGTCAATATATACAGATACAAAAGGTTTATTTGTACAAGGATTGGAAATTTGGCTGGTTTTCGAAGCAAACCACCTCAGGGCTACACCTTTATAGGAAAGATAAGGGTGTGTCCCAAGTAGTGATTTGAAATCCTTGAGGAAGAGCATAGACTTAAATCCAAATCTTCTGTGCCTTGGCAAATCTCTCAGTAAACAGTCTCTTCTCTCTTCAGTTTGTAGGGGTAACAAGTTTTTGTCATCTGCTTAAGCAAAAAAAAAAAAAACAACTGTCAAGCTTTAAGAGGGATAATTAAACTGCTGGGTTTTTTTTCACAACCCCAGATTTCTACACATAACACAGCAAATCAGGGTGGTCAAGCTTGCATTTCCTATGTATTAATTCCCTTGTTTTCTCTTTAAATCTGTTTTTGCTACTGGAGCATTCAAATGAACATTGTGCATGTTGTGTCCTCTGTGTGTCTGTAAAAGAGCTCATGATACAGGTGTGTCTCTCTCTGTCTGTCCAACTTGTACCTATCTATGGGGGAGTTGGGCATGGGCTGTCCCAGTGTTATACTCTCCCAGTGTTTTCATTAGGGCAGCTGGACAGAGTGGGTTGAAACAGCCTGTTCAAGAGTAGTTGTAAAGGCTGACTCCTTCTGAGGAGTGATAGTCGATCACTTTGGTCATAATGCCCCTAGAACATCCCCTTTCCAAGCAGCATATTTTAATAGCAGCTCTGAAATTGTTTCCTCCTGAATTTTTGTTGATCCGTCCACGCTCCCAACACCCTCAAATCACAGAGGTTTTCTTCTGCTGGCTGCACTGCATAAGAAGTTCCACTCTCTATGTGTCCTCTGAAGTCCAAAGTAAACATACAGGAACATAAACTCGTTCACCCCTTCTGGGCCCAGCACTCAGCAGACTCCTCACCCCTCCAGTTGTCAATAGAAGTCAAAAAAGCAAAAAACAAAAGCAAATGCTTCCATGGCGCTTCGTATCAGAGACCCCTAAGTCACTGGCAGCCAGAAAAATCACTTATTTTCTGCCAGGCCTTCTTTGCCAAAGGTTGGCTTTACTTGGGAACAGTCTCCCTTGGCTTCAGGCCCCTCAGTTAGTCACCATAAATAGCTGGATACTCAACCTGTCAAGTTCTTCCCTGCCAGTCTAACACCTACTTCCTTCAGGTGCCACATAGTAGGACATATTAGGAACTCAGCAGCCCATTAATTCTTTCCTGGTTTCTGTGGGAGGTCTTAACAGAAGTTCAGGATTTTCTTCAGAGGCAGAAAATTTGGGATTTGAACTCCACCCTCTCTAGCAAGTATGGACCATATATATTAGTACTAAAATCTAACTGTCTTTTTATCAGGATTAAAAAGCACTTTTGCTTTAAAAGTGAATGAAGGCAATGGCCAGGAAAATGTTCTGGTACAGTGAAAAGGTGAATTAAAAGTTCAGAATACACTATAATTTCAGTGTTCACAGAGGTGTACAGCAATGGCAACTCAGTGCATGCAGACACAAACATAGGAAAAAGGGGCAAAGGTGTTTCAGCATGTTCTGCAGAGCCTTAAGCATTAGGGCATTAAATTTCAGGCACCTCAAAATGGACTCTCATGTTTTGGAAGTTCAGCGCTTAAGTGCTTTCTGAAGTGTTTCCACTTGGATATTTGGGAGTTACAGTCAATCACTCTGAGCTGGTTCTGTAAATTTTACTAAGCAGCTTTTTGTATCTTGCTCTTTTGAATGCCTTGCAGCTTTGAAAGCACAGTTTGCTCAATGGAACAAGTTAATTTGGGTTGGCTTCCCCCGAGCCATGTTATCCAGGCAGAAATAGTGAGGCACTTGCCTCACTTCCAGTGGGGAAGTGCAGTTCTTCCAGTTCATATCAGCACAGTTTTTGTGCAATGTATTCCAGATAAGAGTTTGCAAAATGTGTTTTATTTGTACTTCCCATTGAAAGCCATTGAATAGTAATCAGCAAACAGGAATTGTGTGACGCAGGAGAACCACTGATTCACTTAAGCATTAAGCAAAGCAACAGAGAGGGAGTGTGTATTCAAAGGAAGAGACAGAGAAACAGAAGCACCTGGAAATAAAGCATCTATATCTGTGCAATGAAGTGAGAATCAGATTTATAATTTTGGATACACACTGCTTTTGTGCAGGTGTCTGTACACCATCCACCCACTTTTGTACTTCCTTTAAGTCAGAGGGTTTTTTCACTAATGCTGAGAGATGTCTTCTCTTTTTACACCCTTCCATTTCCTCTCCCACCTCATGTGTTTCCTGTGACCAGGAAATCCCTTGTTGTAAATGGTTTTGGGAATAGGGAGAAGCCTTGCATATCTACCTGATAGCAGTAGCTGTTAGGGAATATTTAGGACCCAAAATTCTTTACTGGACTTTTATAATACTCACTTAAAACAGCCTTTCTGTTTGAAGGAATAATCTATTAGTTTGTGACTCAAATCTACAGAACAAATACCAGTTTTGAGGTCACGCTGTGATGTTGATGCCAGCCAAAACCTGAAAATTATTTAGCTGATAGTTTGCTACATCGACCTGTCAGGGTTGTAGAATATTGCAGGTACTTTTCTGGTGACCTCAGAAAAGCCACTTCCCAGGTCTCCATGGTTTGCAGGTGAGCTGTAGGAATAAGGAGCCAGTGGTAAAGAGCAGAAGTCTCTGGCTGAAACCTACTGATTTGCAGCACAGGGTGGATTTTTAAAGCAGCAAGAGGGGGATAGGTATAGGAGGCAAAAATGTATTTCCTTTCCTATAACTCTGTAGGTGTTTCACAGTGGACTTGTTCAGGTAGTTGACAGTTTAATCTGTTGTGGGTCAAATGGGTTGTATAGCATTCAGGGGTTTTTGGTATGAAAAAATGTTACTCAGTGGGCTCAAATGAGAATTAATCTGTGGTGGAAACAGCCCAGCAAAGTCAGGAGTGAAAACTGCCTTTTCTGCCTGTGTTTGAACTATATCTGCTCAGCCAGGGCAGCAGAGTACCTTTAGTGTCAGGCTATGATATCTTCACCTGTCCATCTGTTGGGAACCTGTAGGGATGCTGTGGTTCCATTGCATTTTGTCTGTGTATGTGTATAAATGAGACTGTGGACACATTCATCCAGGCCCTTGCTCCAAAAATCTTTCTTGCACTGTTATCTCTGCAAAGGGGAAGTTTAATGTAAAAGAGATTCATTTCTATGTGATCCCACCTGAGCTGATTTTGAGTGCCTAATTCCAAATTTAACACTTTCAGCATACAAAAACACAGAGTTAAAATTAACTTAGCATTTGAAGTGTAAAAGCTTATAAATTCTCAAATTTTATATGGAACTATACCCTCGGTAAGATGGATTTAATGATTTCTTAACTCTGAACAAAAATACAATTCCAAATGTGGCTTTAACACAAACTCCCATTTGTTAAATGCCATAAAGATGTCATACTTTGCATTATTTAAGAATATTTCCAAAAGTAAACTCACACACCTAGGATAAACCCAATGCACTTACTGCACGGTTTTAGTGCTTCTGGGAAGCATACCATGCATTCTATAAACATTTATCATATAATATATTTCCTTTAGTAAATATTTAAGGAGCTATCTGTCCTATTCCAACACAGATGTAGACTTCCCCACGATTGGGGAAAGAAGATGTTGCTAGGTGTTGCTATACCAAAATGCTATACCAAATGCACAACCTGCTTTTGCAATGGCAGCACATCTATTATCTAGAATAAATACATGGTTTAGACTCTGTAAAAAGGTTATTTGTATGAACTAAAAAGCTTCAATGGGGGGAGGCTTATTATAATTGTACCTTTATGCAGCCCTTGATCATGATGGAAATCTCTTTTCTTAGGCTTTTCATTAACAGTAATAATTCCCTGATTAAGGAGAGAGCTGACTACACTAAAACACACCAGTGGGATTGGAAGGAACACATTTGCTAAACAGTGTATGATCTGGACTATTGAGTCCCATGTTTCTAGGGCAGTATGCTCTTGGCATTTTTGGCATTTGTATTAGCAATGTTCTGAGTTTCCTGGGTTTGACTCTATGTCTGTTCTCCCTGTCCTACACTTCCATTTTGCCCTGTATGTGCAAATCTAGGATTCCGACTTTCCTCAGCCCAGGAGCCACATACTGCCTGAAACATGTTTGTTGCTGGACTGTATAGCCTTCAAAGCAAAATCAGAGAAGGTCATTTCTTGTTAGCTGTGGAAGATGGGAGATCAACTTTGGCTTCTCCACTAGTCAAAATATTCCAGAGAATACAGATCCCTTACAAAAATACGATGGGTTTGCCTGCAGTTTTATCATGATGTCATTATAGGCTGGCAATAACAGCACCCCAGTAAGACACAATAATAACACACACATGGTCACACTCTGTTTAACTTTACAGTTTATTCTGCTTTTGCCTCCAGCACTACTTCTGTCTGATGCTGTATGATTTGAAAGCATTCCCAATGGGCTGAGAGCAAAACCCCAGGCTCTGGCATTTCTGACGTTCTCTGTTCCCTTGATGGCAGAGCCTCTTTAATGTGAAGCTAATCACTTTCTTTTGAACTGTTTATGACAACAAATTGGATATGAAATAATAACCATTGGCAACTCTTTGCTATATTAAAGATATCCCAGAGCTGGCACATGGTCCTATCAGTTTCTTGAAGACAGACTTTCTGTGTAACCTTTTAAGGCAATTTGTCTGTGAGTAAGCATGTTAAGAAATTCTCCTTGCATCTTCCAGGGCTCTCCGGCTCTTTTATGCATCAAAGGCCATGAGAAGCTTTGCTTTATTTTTTTTTTTAAATTTGGAAAAGCTTTCAAAAAAAAGGTAAAAATGCCACCACTTTGACTAATTATTTCATGTCTTGTTAACTGAGGCGTCACAGGAAAAGTATCTTTGTTTTCTTGCCTTAATTTTGAAAGTGATTATTTTGTCTCCTTCCCTGATGGTTACAGAAGTTTGCTCTTAACTTACCCCCACACAAACCCACTCTGACGAAGTATGAAGAGCACTATCAATGCCTAATGAATATAAACGAAACAAAATTGATATTATTTTTTTCAAGGTAGAAATTTGGACTCTTAAACAGCTCAAAGGTCATGTCTGCACTGGAAAGTTCTGTGGTGCCTAAACAGGTGGAGAATGCGGTTAACTCCAGGTTATTTCTTCCTTTTGCCTCCTAACTCATGTTTCCATGTTTTCCTCATGAAGATGATAATTAAAAGAACATCTCCAGGCACCACTACATTGTAGTGAAGCCGTGGTGTTGTTTGGCAGAATTTAACTTTTAGTGTGTAAGCAAATACTTTAAAGCAGGCAAGTATTGTCTCACAAGGTGGGTTAGGGTGTGTATATGGAGGGGAGTTGGCTGAAGATTATGTTAAATATCAATTTTGAAAATGTGCCCCAAATTCTGATCCACTCCTTACTGTTCGGGGGATTTTTTTCCCCCTCAATATAATTTTTAACACATTTTAAATCATTCTCAAATCCAGATAATACAAGAGCATTTATGATAACTGTGCAAACACAACATCCTGCAACAACTGATGTAGCATTTTTAACTTTGTTAAGATGTGGATATAAGGATAGACTTCATTTTCATGGAAGCATAGCCTTCTCTCTGTTTTGTAGCTTCCATATCACTGGGACAGTAGCACACACTCAAAAGGATAGATGAGCTGATGAAAACAATGAAAAACAGTGAATACAAAATGAAAGATATCCCCAGTCAGCCAGCATTGACTAGCAGGATGTTCTGTTTCAATTGTTCCATGGATTTACAATGATTAGCCAATGACCAAGCCATGCCCAAACCACAGCCAGCATCAGGACAGTGATACTGTTGTAAGTGGCACTTATGGGAGCCCTGTAGCTTTCACTATGGATCTGACTATCCCATATAGCAAGAATAGTGAGAGAGAGCAAGAGCAGTCACATGAAGATGCAGAATTATCAATTCCTGGATCTCTGAAGGTTTGCAATGATAACTGGATTTGTGAGAAGTGAGATGACTTGTGATACATGATTCTGCTATGGAGAAGGAGAGCAGAAGGATGTAAAAACACAGAACCACACAATATGCTGAGTTGGAAGGGACTCAAAAGGATTATTGAGTCCAACTCTTACCCCTGTGCAGGATTATCCTCATGTGCCTCAGAGTATCACCCAAACGCTTCATGAGCTCTGTCAGCCTTGGTGCTGTGACCTCTGCCTTGGGGAATGTGTTCAGTGCCCAACCACCCTCTGGGGGAAGAACCTTTTCCCAATATGCAACCTAAACCACCCCTGACACAATTTCAGGCCATTCCCTTGGGTCCTGTCACTGGTCACCACAGAGAAGGGATCAGTGCCTGCCTCTCCCCTTCCCCTCACAAGGAAATGCAATGAGGTCTCTCCTCAATCTCCTCTTCTCCAGGCTGAACACACCAAGTGCCCTTAGCCACTTCTCACACTTCCCCTCAAGGCCCTTCACCATCTTCATTGCCCTTCTTTGGGCACTCTCTAATAGCTTAATATTTTTCTTATATTGAGGTGACCAAGACTGCCACAATATTCAGGAGCTTGATGGAGTTATATGCTGAGCTTACTCCTTCCGTGTTGTGGGAAGCAGTAGCTATAAACATGTTTCTGCAGTAAGGATTGATTGGTTGCCTCGAGGTGATCCCTGACTGACACCATTCTCTCAGGTCATGAGTCAGTTCAGATTTGGAAAGTGGTGGGCTGCCAGCACAAGGAGGGATGTCATGCTGGGCCATGACTGGGTGCTCAGGAGTGTGCTCTGCAGAAGCCAGGGGTGTTGCCAAAATCATGTGTGACCAAAGCCTGTGGTCTGGCAGTGTCAAGATATTGGTGGCAATCCTGGCTGTGATCTCCTGCCTCTGTACCACAGCTCACTGCCCATTCTATTGTGCCAATACATCACTTAGCCAAGCTATAGACCCAGCCAGAGAATCTTAAAAAGAGACTGTCAAGAAAACGGGACATGTGAAAGAGCTGCCGGTCGGAAAGGTGACTTGCTAATTTTGTCCGAGGTTGGAGCTCTCTGAGATAAAGTCTGGGAGCAAAAGTGGCTTGAAGTTTTTCATCTCACTTCTTTTCCCACCTTACCACTCTATTATTCTCATTCTGTGGTGCCCTGTTCCCTCAGCTGTGTGCCATTCATGCAGCCAAGCCTGTCAGCTGGAGCACAGGCTGTGTTCATGCTCTGGAAGTACCAAAAAAACCCAATAAAGAAATAAGAGGGCTGGCATTAGGTCTTGTAGACCTAAAGGGAGTCTACAAGAAAGCTGGAGAGAGACTATTGACAAAGGCCTGGAGTGACAGGACAAGGGAGAATGGCTTTAAACTGAAAGAGGATTGTTTTAGATTAGATATTAGAAAGAAATCATTTACTGTGAGGATGGTGAGACCCTGGCACAGGTTGCCCTGAGAAGCTGTGGATGCCCCACCCCTGGAAGTGTCCAAGGCCAGGCTGGATGGGGCTCTGACCAACCTGGGATGGTAAAAAGTGACCCTGCCCATGGCAGGGGGTTGGAACGAGATGATTTTTGAGGTCCCTTACAACTCAAACCATTCTATGATGACCATATGGCTATTGGAGATCTTTAGCCCTACTGGTTTGGACTGGGTGGAAAAGCCCTATCTTGCTTCTGCTTCTGACCCACGTCTCAAGATCCTGCTGGCAAAAATTCACCTCCCTTTTCTCTCCCCACACTTCAGAAGCAGGATGTGTTGCTGTTGTCGTGGTACCAAGGGCTGATGTCCAGATTCCTAAACTGCAAAGGGGACTTCAGTCGCAGCAGAGCCAGATGGGTGAGGAGTGAGCTTTGAGTTGTGAGGCAGGTATTGAGGACACCACATTAAATAAATACATACCATTCCAAGCTGGCATTTACTCAGTGAGTGTTCTGCCTTGTTCCCACTGACTGGAGTAGGGCAGCTCCCATGGGCAGCACTGGTCCAAATGAGGGTCCTACCCCGTGTGCCACCCACTGCTCGATTCAATCGCCCAGTTCACAGTGTCCTGTTTTTCTCACTCCAGCTTTCCACCTCCAGTTTTATGCTTTCTCCGAAGGCAGTACCGCAGTCTGCCCCACACATTTCCAGGTTTATTCCTGGTTGCAGTTGGTCTCACCAAGTAGGAAAGTATGAATTTGCAACCTTGTGGTTATTTTTATATAAGAATGTCTTAATACATGGTGGATGTTTGAGTCTAGCTTTCGATGTTTTTCAAACGGTGTCTGTATTTTGATTTTTAATTTGCCTCTGAGCAAGACTGTCTACAAACACTGGCCAAATCTGCCTATCTGGGACCTGGAAAGGGTCCCTGGAGAAAGTATTTCAAGTCATTTATTCAGCACTGGCTGCTTTTACATTTGGCTTGAAGTCTGACAACTTTCCACCAGACCTGCAGCATAGTAAAGCACATCCTCTCTATGACAGCAGGAGAGCCAAGGAACTAGCAGGTTGCAGGAGTGAATGCTATAAAACAGATGTTATTAGTGGGCTTCACCAAGGGTGGGAGGCTGAGTACAGTAGCCCTATTACAGCCTCCAAGGTGGGCCACAAGATTGCTGTCTTATGAGCAAGCTGTGCCTGCAGTATTTGGCTCAGCATCGCATCCTGAAAATTCCAGTGCTGAGAAGCACTTTTGGGCTGTGAGTAAACTGTAAGCTAGATTTGAAGGGAAAGATTTTGATTAAAATCAGCATTTCAGAGCCTTCGGCTGGCAGCTGGTGTGGTGTTAAGGATGGACATCGTTGGAGACTCCTGTGGTAAAGAGGCCCCATGTCTGAGTGTTTAAAGCCAGGTTCCATCCAGTTGTGATGGTGGTTTTTAACAGTCAGAGGAAAAAAAATATTGCTGTATATTTATACATAGGGACAGATTCTGCTCCCCTTAGAACCAGTGGCAGAGTTCCCATTGATTTCCATGGGTGCCTGCCTCAAAATGTTTGAACAGTAAATGTATTCTTCTGGGTGGGAAACCAGGATAGAAATCCCTCTCACAGCCTGCTCCCAGCACTGCAAATGTCAGGGCTTTTCAGTGCTATGCTCAGAAATGCTACTTCTAATTTTAAAATCCTTTTAAACCTTAACAACCATATGTGGTCTTACTTCACATCTGTCAATCAGAATCGACAGCCAACATTATATTTCTCTACATTTACTTCTGTTCCCTCTGTTTGTAGAATTCTTTCATTGATATGAACATTAAATATATCAAAGTAGTTGAGAAATGTAATATCAGATACAAACATTTGCTCCCTGAGTGCTTTTAATAATTAATCTTGATGCGTTTATTTTTGTTGACACTACATGAGCTGATCTGGCATGGATTTTTTTAGTGCTATGGCTTATGCTATAGATGCATTTTCACAAGATGTGGACATGTGTTTTTTGCCTTTCTCTCCATCTCTTACTTGATTGAAGGCTTTGAAGTTCATAGTAATTTGAGATTTTTAGGGCTACAGCATATAGAATTTATAAATATGACTTATACTGAAAAATCCTCAGCTTCTTAGGTAGAAGACAAAAGCCATTCTTCAACATCTCTGAAAACTCCATTAATGCAGATAATTCCCTCATAAACTTCTAGCTTTGTTTTAAATCTGTAATGTATATATAGATTTCTGTTTCCAATAGTTTTCTGAGTTGTGTACAGTCAACTCAAATGATACAGAGCCAAAACTTCTGGCAAAACGCTGTCAACCTGTACCAAAATTTTCATCGATAACAGTTGGTATCACCTAATGAAGAGTCTGCATCCAGGCTTTGGAAATGGGTATGGTGTCTGTGTGTTCAGAGTGCTTTGAACTGTCCTGTCTTCTGAAGGCTGCTCCTCTCTGGCAGTCAGTGCCTCCCAAGGATACGGTTTCATGCTGGACAACCTGCATATCCTAAAATTCTTGGTCTGAATAAGCTATAAATTTCTTCTGTGTACTGAAATAGGCAGGAAGAGGGCACAGCTCTCCAAAACAGAAGGAGAATAGAGGAGCAATGGCCTTTGATTACCAGGGTGATCAGAGTTAAAAAAAAAAAAAAAAAAAAAAGGAAAAGGAAAAAAAGAGAGAGAGAGAGGAATAAAGAAGAGAATAAAAGAGAGGAAGAATCAGAGAAATAAAAAGGAAGTACAAAAAGCAAGTAACTAGGGTTCAGTTGACATATCTGTGCTTCTAGTACCACACGGCTGATAATGAATTGCACCACCCTGGAAATGTTAACTTTGGAAATAATTTGGAAATTGCTCTGTACTCATTTTTTTTTTTGGTGCTAATGGAATATTAAGCAAAGTTTTGAACCTAGGCAGGCATTCTTAACTAGCCTATGGCCATTACTTGGACCTAGTCATGTACTCCTGCCTTCAAGAGAGGCCAGTGACACCAGCCACTGGCCTCGCTTGCTTTCTCGACACAGACACAAAGGAAAATTCATCATGAGTTTCTCTGCAACTCTTTTCACAATTCAGCTCATGAGAGCGGTGTCTTCAAATGTTTTCCAAGATTTTGCAGAGTCACATTCAAGTTTTCTTAAATCAGTAACTGCATGCAGTCAGTAAAAATAACAAGATAACCCAGAAGGAAGAAAAGCTCACATTTATTTCCTTACTTTGGCACAAATTGCTCACCAGTCAGAATTTTTGAATCTCTTCACCTTTCTGAGGTAAATAAATTGAGTGCCATGTGTCTTAATATGTATGGGTCTTTCATATAAGATGTTAAAAACTGCATTGTGTAGATAATAGATCCATTGATAGGGACCAGGCTGGGAATTGGCTGAGCCTGGTTCTTGTGTAGGTTCTCTCTGTGAGTGGATGTGTGGGGTTGAGAAAATTGCTGCAACTTGGAGCCCCTGTTTGTGACCCAGTAAAGCATTTGAGGGTGTAGACATGAAAGTCACCACATATGGAGAGTGTCCACGACTGAGAGACCTGTCCTGCTATATCACTGTGCATGAAAGGACAGGACTTTGGGGGCTTATTTGGTTTCTACTGTACTTGGTTTTACCTTTAATCCTCCATTCCTCTGCTGTTAGTGTTGAACTCAGGGGTTTTCAGTGGTGTCTCATCAGTATATTGGTTTACAAGTGTACTGTTCCAGTCTCCTGGTGTCCTTATTTATTATTCTAGGTGGTGGCAAATTCGTGTGAGATCCCTTGAAATGGCCACCAGTATGAATGTGGAGCAGTCTGACACTGTTTTGTTGACGGTTTACCATTTGATAGCTAAAAAAAAGATCATAAAAGTGTTAAGCTACACAAACAGCAGGAGCTCTGGTTAATTGTAATACTGAAAATGTGATCCTGTTTTAGGTCTGCCTGAAATGTTTCACATTTCACTTCATTTATCAAATTCTGCTTTTCTGAAAGTGAAAAATATAACTTTGAAATGCTTCAATTAACATCAATACAAAACATTTCAGCTTTCCTACATTTTGATCTTTTTTTGTCAAAAGCGATTGTGAAATTCAGAGCAGCTTCATTAATGGTTTCCGCTTCCCAGAACCACATAAATGGATAAACTATGTGCCAAAAAAGCAAAGAAATCAATCTACTCGGTTCTATTTATAAACAAAAACTCTAAGAATTCATCATTGTTTCTCAAACCTTATTTTGCAGACCTGCCTCTTACTGAATAAATTGGATTAATTTTCAGTCTTGCAGTGTGTCTGTTCAAAATAACAAAACCAAAAATCATGACTGTTTCTCATAGTTTTGAATTTGTTTTCAGCTGTGGAAACGACACATTGTGCTATTCGTTGTCTGCCTTGTTGTGGACATTTTCCATGCTTCTGTATGGTCCTTATATAACACTGGTTCAGATTTTTCTTCTCTGTGTTTCTTTCTAGAACATTTAACTTTCCTGACTGTGCCCACAAAATGGCAACTTGCTGCAAGGTCACTAGGGAACACTAAAAATAAAAATCTCCTGGGGAAAGGCAATTGGATTAATACTATGGATTAGAATATATTTGTGCTTGACCGATTTTCCAATATCTTCATTAACACTGTTGTTGATAACATGGCTTTTAATAGCTTTTATAACCACAAATGCAGCAAGGAATGAAGCAAATAGGTCATTAATCCCTTAAAAGTACAATTTAATGCAATGCTTCATGACAGGAAGTTAACAGGATAATAAAACCTTTACTGTTTTAAGCCACACTTAATATTTTTATGGTACAGTTGGCTTGACAAAATACTCTTTGTGAGTCATCACTTCAAAGCAAGGTCCTGGGGACCAATTAAAGTTGTGTCTGCAACCCCCATGCATAACTGCATGTAAGCATGAGGTATTTCAAAACATCTCTTTCAAGTAATAAGAGTTGTACCAAGATGGAGTAAAAGGGACCTTTTACTTCAAGCCTTTTAATTTAATATCCCTGCGTGTAGAGACACCCTTGGGGAATGAGAAATTGATTTTCATTCCTTGCATAGATCCTACAGTAATTTGCACTGTCAAAATAGCCCATGGAATTTGTCTTCCAAAAATTATATCCTTGACAGACAAACAATAGCAAGAGAGTTTATCTTTGATTTTAAGCTTTATCTTAAAAGAGACCAAAATGCCCCTATTATGGTGATTAAAAATTGAAAAGCATAAAAGTAATTGCATTGCATACAGTTTGGAATTTCTGGGCCAGTGGAACTGCATGGATTAAAGACAATGCAAGGATTGTAGAATTTTCTGCAGTAGTTTAGTCTATGCCAATAACCTGCTGTTTGACCAGGCAAGGTGTTTAACCTCCCATTGGTTGATTCCCACTTTGAATGACTTGGAAATCTGTCTGTACTGTTCTGGTGTTGCTCACATTGCACATACATAATGTGGATATTTTATTCTGAATGGCACAGTGAGCATTTTCGTGTGAATTCTATAGATTTCTGGACAATCACCTTAGGTGGAAGCTCTTCATAGATAACATAATGGCTTTCATACTGGAGCAAGTGACATCCCTATTTTTGTTGTTTAGAGATCATCTGGATAGAATCCCTTTAATCACCTGGCAAACAGCAAGCCTAAAATGACAATTTGTTGTTGGAGGAATGGGAAAGCAAATCTATTATTTTCTTGTAAGTAAAGAATAATCATTAAATGAGCTGTGTTTTCTGACGGATACCATGTGTTTGTGGAAAAAACTCTCCCTGCTCTGCTTGGATGTAATGTCTTCATTGTGCTTATTCTTCAAGAGATAATTTGTCCTTCAACAAGCTCATAATAAAATATTGATGTTATTATAACAAATATTGCTGGCAGACAAAAATGGGGGGTCAACAGACAGAAAGTGATGTAATGAATCGGAAGTGAGAACTAGATCCGTGTTTCCTGGGTTGTAGTTTGCAGCTCCGTTTGCAGGACTGTAATATCTCAAGTGCTGTGGTTTCTTTTAAGAAAATTCTGCACTACCAGAAAAAAACAAAACAGAAACCCCAAACAACAAAATACTGATTTGTTTCAAAATCCATCCACTTCTCTCCTCCAGATAATAATTTCTGAGGCACTGACATCTCTTCCTTTTTTCTTTTGGAATTTCCTTGGACTTTGATTGTGCACTTTGTGGGTTGGATTGGTGAGTCAGGACTGAAGGACTGACTTACTACTTAGCAGATCATAGAATTTTTTTGTGTTAGTATCCTGACAAGTTCATAAGAAATGTGCTGTGGAGAAAGAATAGAGGTGCAAAGAAAAGGTACTGGCATGAGTGGTATAAATTTGAGATGCAGATGCACATGAGGGAGTTCACATGAGAATATTTAGATTTCTGTTTTCTGTCTAGGAAGCATTTTTGCAGGAGTGTTTTTGTGAACAACCAACTGTTTTTTCCCTCACCTTCTCCTCCTCACATTTCCTAATTATCTGTCACTTCCATCTCCTTATCCTGTATCTCCATTTAGTGCCCTAGGAACATCTTGGGAGCTTGAAAATAGACAGCTTTGGTAAACATTTAGCAGTGGCTCATGTGCAGATTTCTGAAATCCAAGGAGATTCAACCCGTGGGAAAGTTTCAAGTCCCATTTTAGGAATAAGTTCCAAGTATTGTTAAATGGCTGAGGTTAGAAATAGTGGGAAAAGAGTAAATAGATGCAGAGCTGCAAATCAAATCTTTACACCCTTTCTTTTCCCTCTCCCCACAATCTTGCCTCATGCACTGTTGTTATATGAGTCAAGCTGTTTCTCCCTCTGCAACCCCCCTCTAAGTGGGAAAGTGGATCTATAAAAACTAATAGAAATGAGAGAGAGGGGAAAAAAAACCCCAACCCAACCAGCTCTTGATCTTCAGACTCAGAGACTTTGACTGAGAGCCAAATATTTCAAACAGCAGCCCTTTCATAAGCGGGAGAGCTTGCTTGGGATCTGTTGGCTATGCAGTGTGACCACATAGTGCTCAGCACATGTCAACAGAACTGATAACAAAATTGTACCTCTCAGCCTCCCATACGGCACTGCCCTGGCAGGTTCTCAGTCCCTCAGTCCTAATTAACACGCTATGACTAGAAGGCTCAAGCCACAGCTTTATTTACTGCACAATTAACGGGTAAACATGACTTAATCATAACTTAAACATTCAGCATTTACGAGAAAATTTCAAAATCCTTCTAGGAGCCCTTTTGACCTCAAGCCTCCAAGCAGACCTCCTGTAATGTGGAATTAACCGCCTGTTCCACCAAGGGACATCGAGGCTCTCTGTGACACTATAGATTTCCATCCCTGAACAAATTAAAACCAACATCAACTTTTTATGTGTGGGTCCCATCCCAGTGTCAGGGTTCTTTTGGGCTAAATCTGCATCTGATGGCATCTGAGCACTGGCTTCAGCAAAAATCCCCAAGTCTTAGGATATCTCCATATTGTTCTTGGATCTCAGTAGCTTTGCTGTGGCCCACACTGACCCCTCAGCTTTGGTTGAAAAGCAACATCTTAATCCTGGTCCTGTGGAGACCTAGACCTGTGCTTAACTTTACATCTTGCGGAATTTTTAACTTTAATAAACTAACCGCTCAGAAAGTTTGGCATCCGTGTACTGTTCGTTTGGCATGTTTGGAGCATTAGATGACAGCTGGCTTACTCAATTTTAGTTTTTAAGTACTGTAGAAACCCACCAATATAAAGTGACTTCAGCAGCAAATTTCTTTTTGCTGAAGAGAACTGGTGCCTGAGTACTCAGCTTATGGTTTGTCTCACACCCAAACAGACATGTAACCCTTTCAAGTAGACTAGATATTATACCAATGGTGGGGACCAATCTTAATCTCTCTGAAACCATCACATTACAAGGGAATCGTGTTGTAGGATAGAATCATAGAATCACTTGTGTTGAAAAAGACCTCTAACATCACTGAGTCCAACTGCTAAGCCAACACTGACATGTTCACTGCTAAACCATGCCCCTAAGTGCCATGTCTACATGTTTATTTAAGTCTTCCATGGGTGGTGATTCCATAGCTGCCCCAGTCAGCCTGTTGCAATGCCTGATCACCCTTTCAGTGATTAAATGTTTCCTAATATCCAATCTAAATCTCCCCTGGTGCAACTTGAGGCCATTTCCTCTCATCCCATCACTTGTTACCTGGAAGAAGAGGCCAACCCCCACCTGGGTACACTGTCCTGTCAGGGAGTTGTAGAGAGTGATACGGTCACCCCTGAACCTCCTTTTCTCCAGGCTGAACATCTCCAGCTCCCTCAGCTGCTTCTCATCAGACTTGTGCTACAGACCCTTCCCCAGCTCCATTACCCTTCCTTGGACATGCTCCAGCCCCTCAATGTCTTTCTTGCAGTGAGGAACCCAAAACTGAACCTAGGATTTGAGGTGTGGCCTCATCAGTAATATGGTGGCCCACCAGCTGCACCAGCTCCATGATGTTTCTGTGTTTGGAGTTAGGCAGCTATTCCTCATCTCCAGAACAAAGTGATTTACACATCACCAGGTGTACAGACACCATGTTTTGGTAACATCCCACCACTGCCATAACTGAATATACAACCATCTCACTGGTACATGCATCTCTGGAAAGGATGAAAGGGGGAAAAAATCTTTCCTCTTCTGAAGGCTGAATGACTTCTGGTAGGTAAGTACTATCTATTGAATTTAATTACTTTCAATATTGTGCAGATTAACACAAGGCAATTGCCCACCATGAAAAATTCTAACTCTCTTCCACCAAAAATCTTTATTTTCTAAGACCATCATTGCTACGAGCACATTGTTTCTGCCATTGTAGTAAGTGCTGAGCTGGCAATCTTACCTCTCCCATCCCTGATTCAGGCTGGAGAACCTTAGGCAGGAAAGAGGGAGAAGTAAAAAAAAAAAATAGTTGATATCAACTAGTGGATCAATATAGAATTTAAAACACTTATTTAGATATATTACTGTGTTTTGCAACCTCTAAATTGCAACACACAATAGAACTGACCAAGAGAATGAAAATTGTTTTTAATTTGTTGCTGGAAAAGGTTATTTCTTATATATAAGGACACATAAGAAGAAGGATAGATGAATAGGAGCTGATGCTTCCAATGCCAGCTGAGGGGAGACAGCAGAGTACAGTTATTGTTGAGCTGACTCCTATTATCAGGAAGCTGTGTGTTTTAGATGGGCAGAGTTGAGCCCTGTGTGTGGGGTGCATTCCTTCCACTCCCTGATCCCGTGAGCTTCTCCTAACCCTTTAAGATGCGTTTCCTCTTCCAATTCAGCCCATGCTAGAAGTGGGAGGAACTGCAGAATAAAGGAAGCTTTGTGGATCTGGGATTGGCCAGTACATTGGCAAAATTCCTGTGCCCTCCTACTCACTACTTCTGCAGCTGCCCATGGCATTTACCACCTGTTGGGGTATGCCCTGTGACATAGGAGGAACAGTTTCACTGCTTCAGATCTGCATTCAGACAGTCCTGTGAGACTGCCTTGCAGGAGTGAGAATGAATGAAGGATTAGGAGTCTAATCTTCTATTCCAGCCCTGCCATTGACTGGCACTGGGAGGGAAACCAGTCACTCTGACTTCCATGCTCCTCACTCTCCTGTCTATACAGTGGAGATAGTGGTGCTTATCAAGAAAACATTGATGACTTGAAATATCCCTTGTGTTTGGAGAAAGCTTTAGTTTCTTGGATTTACGGACCTGTTGGAAGTGTCAAGTATTTCTCATGTAGGAGAATATGGTGGTTTTTTTGCTTCCTCTTAATGTGTTATTCACTTCTTGGCTTGAGGAGTAATGTGCACATCCTCATGTGTGTCTGTGCCAACACTCAATATTGTGTGTGCCAAGATAGGTTACAGTGTCTGTATTTACTATGTACAGCCTCCATACCGCCTTTGTGAGTAAGTATGGCAGCAATGCAATAGAGGAAGGGGGGGAATATCCGTGTGTCTGTATATAAGATCATATATTTGTACAAAGTGTGTGTCTGTGGGCTTCAGAGACTGAAGGGAGTCTGTGGTTCAGACAGTCTGCCTGTTTTTTTCTTTTTCTTTTTTTTTTTTCTCTGAAGGCAGCAAAATATGTTGATATGGATTTTTTTTTTTAATAGGAGCTTTTTGTGTTTTGAGTTAACACATTTCCCTCACATCAGATCTTGCCAAACATCATTTACTTACTAGTACTATGAAAGCAGGTTACCCGAAGGCAGCACCATTCCCTGTTGTTTGCTTCCAAACTGCTCAGAGACGTACTGTAATAAGACTCCCAGTTAAAAACAACAGAATATCAGTGTGAGCAGAAAAGCTGAGCAAAAATGTCTGTGCTTATACTGCATATGTGCTTAAATATTTAGCTGAACTAGTGCCAGGGTTGTGAGTTTATCCAGCAGAAATACTGCCACTGATGTACTCTGTGGAACCGTGACCAGTAACTTCAGTGATGAATTATGCCCAGTGTGGTATTTTTGTTCAGTATTCTCACTGGTGAAATGAGGCTTTAATCACACTACAGATGATAGAAAGTGAGAAGTCTCATACTGACTAATCTACAATGAAGTACATAATTTTCATTCATGAGAATAATGTTTGTGATTTTTTTTTCTCCCAGAAAAGTAATTCCTGCAGCAAAAAAGTACAGTAAAAAGGAAGTGAACTCTTCCTGACTGATGGAGTTTGCAAGTAATGACCTCTTTTTACTTTTTTCCTCCCTCTTTTTTCTTTTGTTGTTACCAACTAGCAAGATTTCTCAGTGGAAATAAGCTATTTTGTCTATGGACAGATCGCTCATCAGAGGGATTGAAATACATTCTTCATAAGCATGCTGAGCATACCCAGCCATTAAGAACAACATTTTTAGTGGTGAATAAAACAAAGGATACTACTCACTGCCAGTAGGGAAATCGATTTATCTTGCTTTGGTTCGGTCTGCATTAAGAAATGTCACACATATTCAAAGTGTTTTGCATAGCTAGTGTCCTGTGTTTTGCCATGCCAAAATCTCTGCTAAACTCTATTTTGGCATCTTTTTCTCGACCTCATGTCAGTAAGGAAGCATAACTTTCCATGATGTATGTTTAGCCAATTGACATATATACTTTTTATATGTATGTATGTATACAAGCATAAATATATATATATATATAGCATATATATTCATATGGTTAGGTATGTTGATTAATTAGACCAAAAAAACTTAATTGCTGCTCCCAAAAGGACCACACTGGAGCGTGTATACACTGTCTTTGTATACAATCTTCAGGGATGAATTGTGGGCACATGGGAAGACCTGCTGCTTCTGCTGAGCACGGGATTCCAAGGAACTTGCACTTCTGGAATTTCTCTTTTCCCCTTGAAATCAGTGTCAATTAAAAATAGCTTTATGGACTCACAAGGCAACTTGCAGACTGATGCAGCCAAAGCTCAGCTGCTACAAGTGGAATTCAGTTTGCTTGTGTCCACAAGGCTGGTTGGAATACTCTCAGGTAAGTTTAATTCAAATTGGTCAAAACAAACATGTAGTCCATGATATACCCACAGAAACAGGATATAAGGCATATTATGCCATAGACACTTTTAAAACTTCTTCTCAGAGCTGTGTGAACATATCTAATGAGCATTTTTAGGCTAATTGATAATGCCACTCCAAGTATTTATAAGCCTTCCCACTACTTCTTGAAAGACAGAAAGCACTTACATTACACCCTGAAAATGAAATTTAAAAGACTAAATTTGTTAATGTCCAGATTTGGCTTGAGGTTTTTATGTTTGTTTGCTGTTGGGTTTTTTCCTAAACTTATTGAGGATACATGCAAGCAAAATTTGGAAATTCCTTGCTGTGACTGATTTTGAGTTCATTGAGCAGAAAATAACTGATCAGAACATACATGGAAACATTTTCATGTGGCTTTTTTTGTTTTCAGTGCTAACATAAATAAACTGTTTAACTGATTTTGTATAAACTTTCCAAAAAAAATCTCAAGCATGGAAAATTTCATCCCAAAATGGAGTTTATTTGAGAAAATTACAAGCAACAGAAAAAGAGGGTTAGAATGGAAATCTGAACTCCTCATTAACAAGAGTTAAGTGCCAACTTAAATGCCAGGGTTTTTTTCTGTTAATATTTGGTTTAAAGTTACATACAGGTTTGGAAGAGCTTAGCTCTTTTTAACCCTTTTTTTTATTGCTGTCACTGATTTAATTTTGTTTCAAAGTGCTGGCATGGGTTCAGGGCTCAATAGATGTCTTCACCACAGCAGTAGACATGTTTTTTAACTTTTTCTTTTAGATCAGCACTTGAGACTGTCTTCACACAGCCTTAAATTCGACACAAACCTCTCTCCCTAACATTGCCTAGATCTAAATATTTAGTGGCACAAGCCAGTGAGGATCCTTAGGCTAAGTCTGTTGGATTATGGCTTCTAGTTTCCACTAAAGATCTGGAGCAGTGCAAGAGGACAGAAGGTCTCCCCGATATGGTGAAAAGGTGTGAACAAAACCCAGCGAAACACAAAGCAGCTGAAAAATAAAAAAAGTGCTTTGTTTTTAGTCTTTAGCTGGGGCAGAAACCTGCACAGCTTCATCTCTGAAAAAGATGGCAAGTAATGTTTTGAGCACATGTCATAATTTTCGTCTGGAAATCTCAGCTCCTTTAGGAAAGCAAGGAGATGGATGTTATTTGACTGCCTTTACTCTTGATCTAACTAAATATGGAGATTGCTGTGGGCTAGTGGAAAGGACCTGCATCTAACTCCTTAGCAAGCAGCTAACTCTGTTCCTGGCTCTGCAGCAAATTCCCTATGTAACCTCTGGCAAACTTTCTCTTCCTTTGCTTCTTCCTTTGGAAAATTCCTCTGAATTCAGGGGGGCATTTTGTTGAGGGAAGGCAGGATGAGGAGTCGCTTTACCAGATTTGGAGTCTCTTTTGCTTTTTGAAGGTTAGCCAATTCAGTTCTGAGACCAACAGTGAATGTCTCCATTGCAGCTCTTAAGAGAATTGTCTCTTTTTCCAGTGATGTAAATTTTGTTTACATTTTATGCTTTCTACTTTTGAAAACCTCCTTGGTCTGTCTTTGTTCCCAATTTTTTAGTCCAAAAGATCTTTATTAGATATACAGAAGAAGGGATCCAAGTATATATTAAAAGCAATTATAAAGACTTTTAATTTAAAAATTGCCTATTGCAAACATTCAGAAAGCATTCAAGTGGTCAGTGATATTTCACTGAGTATAGGAGTGTGCATAACTCTTTTTTTAAGTTACGAAAATGATTAAGTTTTCTCTAACTGTGAGGAAGTGACTGACCTGCACCAGCAGGTCTAGAACTCTGGAACTGCAACTCTGAAGGAGATCCCTGACATTTGAAAGAAGACCATTAAAAGACGTTTGTCAGAAGCACTGACAGTCTGCAAAACATGCATGCAAACTAAATGACAAGGTGCCTGAGGCTGTAGTTAGGCAGCCTGGTACCCGCAGTGCCAATACCCAGTTTTCCCTGTCAGTTGTTTTTTCAAAGTCTCCATTCTTAGTGTACTTCAGCCCTCTAAATCACACTTCAGAGGCCTTCTCTGCTTGGCTTTCTCCACTTGGTAAGCATAGGGGCTGAAGTGGGTTATAGGCTACACCTCAAATCCTGCGTTAGGTTTTGGGGCCCCTTACGACAAGAAAAGACATTGAGGTGCTGGAGAGTGGCCAGAGAAGCACAATGGAGCTGGGGAAGGGGCTGGAGCACAATTCTTGTGACCTGAGTTAGCTGGGGTTGTTCAGCCTGGAGAAAAGGAGGCTCAGGGGTGACCTTATTGCTCTCTACAGCTCCCTGACAGGAGGGTGTAGCCAGGTGGGGCTTGGCCTCTTCTCCCAGGTAACAAGTGACAGGATGAGTGGAAATGGCCTCAAGTTGCACCAGGGGAGGTTTAGATTGGATATTAGGAAGCACTTCTTCACTGGAAGGGTTTTCAAACATTGAAACAGACTGCCCAGGGCAGTGGTGGAATCACCGTCCCTGGAGGTATTTAAAAAACATGAAGATGTGGCACTTAAGAGACATGGTTTAGTAGTGAAAATGGTGGTGTTGGGTTTATGGTTGGACTTTATGACCTTATGGGTCTTTTTTAACCTAGATGATTCTATGACCACCTGAATGTGGTCCTCTAAGCCTAGTCATGTTCCCACTAAATGTGCCAAATCCTTCACTTTCATCACTGAAAGCCAAAGTGGACTTTTGTCTGTCCATAGCAACAGTTATTTATTAGTTAAAATTTACAAACCCATAAGCTATTTATTGACATTTCTAATAAATTCAGATTCTTTAGCCAGACAACTCCACCACTAGTTAAATGTAAATTTAGATTTCTGAAAATGCTCTGATAATTTCAGCCATTTCTACACGAGCAAACTTCTCCTCAAGGAGATTAATTACTCAGAAAGTTTGAAAGTGTAACGAGCTGCATTTTGCTCCTTCCATTTTTCAGTAACATGGGCAAAAACACAATCTAATAAGCAAAACATTTATTTTGGTGCAGGATTCTTCCTGCTGCTTAATGCTGTTTCCTTCTGCATTTTTTTTTCCTGTACATGGTTTTTCACATTGGCAGGATGTGTGGGGACATGAGCTGAATATATATTTAATCTTAAATTTGTTTGCAAGCACTGTTATTGAACAACAATGCCTCCATGAAGGTAAAATTATGTCTGTCCAATAGGGTTTTATGGTAAGGGAGACTGGGCAAGCAAGGTCCAGCATTTTCTGAAACAGCAATCCTTCTGATAGGATAGTTTGTACAGAATCTACAACTCAGCCTACAGCCTTTCTCGTGAAGAAGATGCAAACCCCCTCCCCCCCCCAATTAAAATACATTTTTGATGTACCTTTTTCCAAATAATAGTAACTCCCTGATTATACTCAGTGCTGTCACAGCATGGCACTATGGTTAAAGTAACCTGCATTAGAAAATGAAGTGGTGACTCAGTGCTGCAAGACTAGTGCTGATTATGATGGACCTGGAATAAAAATAAAGATACAAGCTCAGACACTTACATGGGCAACAGCAGTTCCCTTCCTGATGCAGATACAAACCTTATATTCCTTTTTTCCCTGCAGGAAGACCCCAGGCTAATATTTGTTAGGAGGGCTGTTTGCAACTAGGAGAAATGCTGTGTGTGTGTGTCTCTCAAAAATGCTCCCAAATTCCAGCTTACACAATATTGTTCTGTGACTGGCACTATGTAACTTCTGCATTTGAGATATTTCTGTACTTTGATCAGAAAAGTCCCAACCGAATCCAACTCTTGATCTTCATGGGAGGGCCCCTTGCAAAGGTACTTCATCCACTTCAAGATCCGCCTGGTCGCACACTTTCTTTGGAGCGAATTTATACACCCTGAAATATTTGCTCCACTGTGGATATTTCCTTCTGGTGATGTAAATAGCTCAGAGTAGCAGAGAGCTTCTCTTCTTTCTCACAACATCTTCCTTTTTGCCCTTTAGGAGACGTTAATGTTGTCTGTCATCTTTGAGCTTTATCCTCCTCTCAGTTTGTTACCAGTCCTTGCACGAATGGTGAGAGCCTTTGTCGCAGTGACTGAAAGGCAGAAGGGAATGAGTTGACCTTGCAGGAGCTCAAAAATGAGGTGGGATCTGTCAATGAAACTCTGTGGGTGGTTTCAAGTTTGTAACCTGAGGCTGGGTGCTGTAGGTCAAAGAGAAGGGAATGTCTCATTGTCTCATCTTCTGTCATTCCCAGCCCCTACCCCAAAGCTCTGCTGCTCTGAGAGACCAAGAAGTTGGTTCTACTCCTTCTGAAGGTAGTGTTGTCCTCCACTACAAATCCTGTTGAGTTTTGGCTTGAGAGGGTGACAAGCCATGATGAAAGTGCCTTGACCTTCACAAGCCTTTTGCAACACACTTTTTGTTCGTTCCTTCATTGTCCTCAGTCACTTCCAGATGAGTAGACATGCCCCAAGGCACAAGTACAGATGGTCTGCAGAGAAGAAACACAGTCAAACAGAAAACAAGAAGTAGCTAAGCTCTTGGGCCAATTTAATGATATCTTCTATTTCTTAAAGGGGACTAGATTTTAAAAATATTTTAGATAATTAAAAATCTAATAATTTAAAATCCTGGTAAGTGTTTGCTTGCTTATTCAGATACTTCATTACTGTTCAAAATCTGATTATCAAAGCTATCCTTCCATACAGATTTTGGGGCAATTTTTCCTGTATTGGAACTGTCACCAGCCCCCGTTTTGTTGTCACCTGTAAGGGAAGAATATGTAGGCTGCTCATAAATGCCAGACAATCTTCCAGAAAGCATAAGAAAAGATGAAGAAAAATAATTATATATGGTTCAAACATGTTTGCAATATTGCTGTGAGTGTGGATGACCAAATACCTGAAACCAAAATGTAAGATGCCTGTTTTTCCTGTGAGGGTCTGAAGCTGATACTCCATTGGTGTAGGAATGAAGCCAAGTAATATGACAAGTGAAATGTTGTGGGAATTTCTAGCAGGCTTATGGCTCACATGTGGATTTCATGTGAAAGCATGTCATGTGCCTGTCCTGGCTGATCTTGTATACAGCTGTCGAACAAAAGAATTTGGAAGAAAGCTTGCATGCAAATCTCTCTTCTATATGTGCCAAGCAGAGGTGTTTCAATCCAAGAGATGTTAATTATTGGGGCTGGGCAAGGAAGTACTTTCAGTGAAGTCCCTTTGCTCTAAGGAATGGCAGGTTTTCCCCCTTTGAAAAATTAATTTTGAATATGTCTTTTTGTTCTAGAGGTTACAGGGCAATTTGTAGTGTATATTATTGCTAACTAGTACAGAGCTGCTACCAGAAAGGTAGGCACCAACAAAGCAAAAGCATCCTTTCTCAGAGAAAGGGAGGCCAAAAGTTTTCTAAGGTGCACTGGAGTTCTAAACCTCCCATGGTGCAGCTTGAGGCCGTTTCCTCTCAGCCTGTCACTTGTTGCCTGGGAGAAGAGGACAACTCCCACCTTTCTACAACCTCCTTTCAAACGATGAATATTTATTTACACCCTTTTTAATTGTTGCAATGCTTTCACTACCTGAAATTTTGCATGCCAGTCATGGTGATTGACATTCTACTCCCTACCTGTAAACTTGTGCTTTTCTCCATCATTAACATTTCTCAGAAGTGAGTCACTGAAAACTGCAACAATACATTCAGACACTGCAATTTATTGCTTACTTTTCTTATAAGGAGTCTCTGATCCTCTATGTGATATAGATTATATATGGAATTGTAAATGTAGTATTTAAGAGACTGCCAGAATTTTTGTGTCTGTGCAGCTTCAGACCATCAGTGTGGCCTGAACCCTTGAACTCTTAACATGAAAGCATGAAGCCTCTCAGAGCTAGACTTGTAATGAAGTAGTTTGTATTTCAATCTTTTGTGCTGATTGTTTAAAAAATGGTCTAAAAAGATGGGAATAAAACACTCTTAAAATGGGGATCACACTTTTTCTTTGGAGTTTCTGCAAAACTCAGAAGAGATTGGAACTATTGCTTGTCAAGACTTGATTTTGGGTAGAGCAGGTGATGTTTCAGAAGCATCTGTGCTTACTCTGACTTCAAATAGTGACAAAAGAGTTGAGAAACTATTTTTATGGGAAGGAAAGTCGGGAATAATGGATATTGAAGAACATACCAGTGGATTTGTTAGTTTTGTGGCCTTCCTTAAAAAATAAATAATCCCTCCTGATAATGCTGAGACATTTTTCTTGTTAAAGACCAAAAGGTTTTTTTCCTTGACCAGTGGAACACTGGGAAGTCTTGGTTCCATAAGTTAAATCATTCCATGACTTCTCACCTGCTAGGTTTTCTTGTTCTCTGAATTCAAGAGATAGACATCATTCCTGAGTGGCTCAACTGTACTGATCAAGGAGATGCATTAAGATCATGTGTCTCAGCCAAGAGATGTGACAACCCATTTTTATATGGAACCAGTTTTCGGAAGTCTTACTTATGAAAACAGAAAGAAGAACTGAAGAGGAGTTTCATCCGTGATATTTGCTTCCTTCTCCCCCTAAATTTTTACAGTATAAATACTCCCTGAAATCATTTCTTGGAGTGACCTTGAAAGGGTTCTCAAGCTTTGATGAATTATTTTCAGGTTTCATTTCTGAAGAGTTTGCACAACTGGAGAAAAAAGTTATTCCTGGGGGATTCCCTAGGAAGATCTGTCTGTCTTGTTATGGGATATGTTTCTGGTACTGTCACAAAATGAAATGAGGGGGTCCCCTGACGAATATAAAAGTTATATGACAACCCATCTATTTTTAGATGATTTAAATCAGTCAAGAGGGAAAAACGTTTGTTTCCAAGACTGTAATTTTCCAGATGACACCATTTTATTGCATGGTGCCATACCATGAGAAAGAGCATTCTTGTGGCTTTTGAACTGGAAATCCTGTAGGAATGCTATTTCTGGCATTTATTTGCTGTGAAGCAAGGCACACATGGAGAGCAGACAGACTGACCAGATACAGTTTGTGGTATTAAGGCATTCAGAAAAGTCCCTGCTGCACAGCCCTTTTCCAGTATACAAAGTGTTGAGTGAAGTTGAAAAATTATCAATGAAGTTTAAATCTGAAAGCCATGATCTGATCAGACAGCCAGACTTTCATGCTATTAATGTATTCCTTCCTCTTGCAAAAATGCTATTTTGAGAATCCAGCTTTTCTGTCTTAGTACATTGATGCTTATAAAATAAATCTTGGTAATGAACACGATTTTGGTACGAAGTGGGAGTGAGGGTGGAATGCACACTTTAATGAAAAAATGAATGCCTTGACTCCATTTTAACTGGGAAGATATTTTTTTATTTCCTTGTGTACCACACATGAACATGCAAAAAAAGATGTTGATTGAAGAATGAACACAAGAGTAGACAGCTCAGGCCCATTTTTTTGGTCACCTTTTGAAGCTGGCAGGGATAATGAATTCAATAGGACTTCCCATGCAAGGAGGGTTTTTGCATGGCTAAATGCTTATGAGAGGTAGCCCTCTATATCTTAAGAATTTTTCTTAAGATGTACCATCTTAAGATGGTACAAGGATTTTCTGTAGTCGGTTAAATGGAGGAGGCTGGATTTTTATTTTTTCATTAAAAAAAAAAAACCCAAACAACTAGGCTCTGAAATGTTCTTGAATACAGTTACATTTCTCCAGAGCCTCTCTCATAGGAACAGCTCTAAAATGATAGTCTGCCTGAACGGAGCAAAAACCCTAATAAATATGGTGCATTCCTCTTTAAAAAGTGTATTTATTTAGTAAGTTAAGAAACCACTCTGAGGTTAGGTTACAGCTATTGGGATTAGAGGGCGTCTCGTGGGCAGTTCAGACATCAAGCTATAGGTCCGTGGAGCAAAGCTGAGCTGTTTCTAGCCTGATGTCTGAATTATGAATTAGGTTCATTCTAATTCCAATGGGGTAAACCTCAGAGCAGTTTATATACTTATGGCTAAGTGCTCCTAAAATACAGGCTATTTATTTAAAACATACATGTAAAATATAATATCTAAAAAAGATGTCTGGCCTAGAGATGCTGGAGCACAGCAGCTCAGCCAAGTGAAATCTGAATTCTGACTTTGGAGCCCCAGGAAGGGGATGGCACAGCTGGCTTTATGCCACATGCTGATACTCCCAGCTAGGTCAGATCCCTGCTTGGCTCGGGGTGAACTGGAACAACCACAAGACTAAATTAATTTGCCTCAGCTATGGCACTTGCCTCTTCCTCAGTCGTGCCTGTCATACCAAAGCTGGGAGAGCCTTGGGTCACCATGCCCTCCCTTGAACATTCAGGAAAGTTCTGTAGGCCAAGAATACTCTGCAGGGTTTGCTCATCTCTCTTTATCACTGGAGTTGTGCAAAGAAACCTGAATCTACTTTTTAGTCTAGCTGGATATTTGGGGAGTATAATAGAGCTGCAGGGTTGGACAGAAAGCACAGGATTTATTAATAGCATCAGCAACTACTTCCATCTGGAGCCACCCTGGACTCTGAGCTCATTCTAGCAGCAGTGCCAGCTGGTGAACCTCTCACCTTAATCATGTGTCTCTGACCCCTGCTGCTGCAGTCAGGTAGCTGTGCCAAGCTGTGTCTGCAGCTGGCTTTTTCACAGGGCGCTTCTCACTGCCTGCCTTGTGGAGAAGAGCACTCAATGAGGGTTCTTGAAGGAGACTAAGCCATCCCTTCCTCTATTTCTTTTGCTCAGGCTACCAAGAAATCTAAAGGAGAGACAGCATCCGATGTTATTTTCCTGGGATGGGAGTGGACCAGAAACTACATTTTATTTTAGGACATCTGAGCTGGCTCCATCTCTATATTAAAAAAAAAAAAAAAAAGAAAAAAAAAAAAAGAGTCAGTTTACACTCTGTTTCCCTCCTTACCATGCTCCTTTAATTTCCATTCCAGGAAATAAATGGGGCAAAATACCTCTCAAGTAATTACTTCTGTCTTGGCATTGAGTGAGATGTAGAGAAATCTAGAAACTACCATTCCCTGGTTTGGTCAGAAGATGAAGGTCTGTTGCAGACTCAGAAGCACCAGATCTGTAGTGGACAAAAAGGGCTGATTCCTTTGAACACTGAAGATTTGTCATAGGGCTGAAGGAGTGCATAATTAATTCATGTGGGGATCCTGGGGCCAAAGATTTCTTTATACAAATTTCTAGGAGTTGGCAACACTAAATGTCACAAGCAAGCTAGTGGGAGTTAAAAACTGAACACAGACAAAACCCGCTGTTACTGTTTTCCGTTTTCAAAGGAACTAAATCTCAACATTTTGTGTGGCAGCAGAGCGCTTACTCATAGTTCTTGGATGCCCGAGGCTGACCATGCGGCACTAAATATGTGTGAGTGTAATGAGAATATTGAAATAATCCCTCTCCCTCAGCTGCCTAAATCCATTCAGAGATATTTGGGAGGCAATACTTCATTTGGCATAGCTGAATTTTGAGTTGGGCTACACTTGGTTCAGGAACAAAAAGTTGAGTGCTTTCAGTGGACTGTTGGGATATCAGCTTTCCATGTCATTGGTAAGCAGGAAGGCAACTAATGAAGCTCCTTTGATCCTAGATATCCATGATTCTAGCTATCACCCCTCTCTGGACATTGTCAAATGTGTCTGTAGCATTCGTATGCATGTGCATACACATATATGTGTATAAGCCTTTTATTCAGATGCCTTCCAGAGAAAACACCAAAAAAGGCATAACCATGAGTATGTTGGAATGAAGTTCTTTGAGATTCTCTAATGACCTTCAGACTTTCAGTTTCCTGCATTCTAGAACATCTAGAACTCCTTGACATTTCTTTGCTCTCTACCAAGGTTATTTAGGCAATAAAATTTGGTCAGATGAATGTGTCTGCTTCACAAGCCACTCATCTGTCCCCAGAGTTATCTGGAATAGCTTTTGGGTAACTTAGGAGGTAGAGAAGGTCCTGGAGGTATGATGGCACGACGAAGCAGGCAGGATGGCTCGGAAAGGTCTCAGATGTGCTTCAATGTGTTAGAACCAGCTGCATGCCTGGAATGTTTGTTTCTTGGGGTTTTTTGCTGATAACCAATGCACATGGCCAGAGGAAAAATTCTCCAGGAAGGTGTCATAGGAGAATACGTTTCAGTCAGTATAAACAGAATTAGAGGGAAAAAAATCCTGTTGTAACAGATGAAGTACCTATCAAGTGACAACAGCAGTTTATTTTCCTCAGGCAAAAGTAATGGATATACTTAGACATAATCCTACCTTCAAGAGTTTTAATTCTGCTGGAACTTCTTATTGAGGAGACACATCAAAATGGAAAAGTGCACACTCTAATGGAAACAATGTCATAAAGCTGACAACATTTCTACGAGGTAGATTGACACCTAAATTAGCTATGAAGGCTTGAAACACGATGGAAAAAATTAAAATTAAAAATATTTGGTGTGAGTCAGTGTTTTTGTTAATTGATGACTGTTTTGCACTCTGTGTTTTCACAGCTAATTCAGATACGAAAGGTAAGAGGATTAAGTCTTTGTTGTGTTCTACCTTCCCTGTCTGTTGACTGGCTAATCAAGAAAGCTCCAGACTCAGATGGGAGTTCATACCCACCTATGAATTTCTTTTTGCCTCTATGTTTTACTTGAAAATGTACTTTGTTAAACTTGAAACTCATCCTATACCCTTGAAAAAAACAAAACAAAACAAAAATTGCAATGGGTTCAGCCTTCTATGTTTCTTGGCCTCTTGATGTTTATATTATAGGCATTGCTTAGCTGTACAGAACAGAGAATATGCCAGCACACTGATGTATTGCATGCAATGACCAAAATGACACTCTAGGCTGATCTATACACAATGTTGATATGACCAGACTTGCTTGTATATCTTTTTAATTTAATTTGTAATGAGGCATTTTTTTTCCTCATCAAATATTTGTGGATTATTAAAATCACCCAGCAGGCTAATGAGTCCTACAGTGTGTTTCTATGCGATTCCCAGTGTATTTTCTCAACTTAAGCAAAACCGAAGTTGTGTAACTACTGGAGCACCTGNAAAAGAGAAGAAAAAAAAAGAAAAAAAAAAAAAAAAAAAAAAAAAAAAAAAAAAAAAAAAAAAAAAAAAAAGAAAAGAAAAAGCATGCTTTAGAAAGGCACATTCCTGTTGTGTTGTCTTCTTCCTCCTGATGGAAAAAGTCTAATGTTTGTACTAGCCCACACAATATATACAGAGAGACTATATAGAATATATAGAATTGTAATATCACAGAGAGATTTGGGTCAGAAGGGACCTTAAAGATCATCTTGTTCCAACTACTTGCCACGGACGGGGACACCTTCCACTAGACCAGGTTGCTCAGAGCCCCATCCAACATGGCCTTGAACACTTCCAGGGAAGGGCAAATAACTTCACAACAAGGGTGCAGAATATGGCATGTCATAAAGAAAGCTGCTCATGTGCAAAGAGAACTTTTGGTTCTTCTTGAGTCGGTTAGGCTGTGTTATATTTCAAGCCTATAGATTTAATAAATCAAGAGACTTCAAGGTTGGAGATTATTCTGAAGACCTCAGCTTAAGTCCCTGAAATGTTATTTTCCTTCTCTACTCATGAGTGTGTTTCTTCGTCCGGTACAAGAAGTATGATTTGATTCTCTATCCTCAAGGAAGGGAGAGGAAGTAACATGGAAGAACTAGAGAAGGACATTCACATACACACACACATAGAGAAAACACCAAAAAAGGCATAACCATGAGCATGTTTGTTGGAATGAAGTTCTTTGAGATTCTCTAATGACCTTCAGACTTTCAGTCTCCTCCATGCAAAAACTCAGCATGACAGGTACACCAAGATGGTATAGTTTTGGGGTGATGTATCTGAGACTGAAACCACCTCTATAAGAAATAACAGAAAACCTCTCTGATACCTCTGTCAGCATGTCTAATGTTTTGAGACAGTCCGGAAGAAACTTCATAAAACAAGCTTCCATGGCTCATTGCTTTAGGTTGATTACTCATATTTTCCTTTTGTAGTAATGTTTTCCTAAATGCATTTCATTCAACACAGTGTTTCTCTGGCAACAAATGGCAGCTCATTGTTGAATAGCTAGCATTGCTTTGATGATTTTAGAACTTCAGTGCCCATTTGCATAGCAGAATCCTCTACAGATCTAACACAGCTAGTTCCTTGTGTCAAAATTTTTGGAAGGTTGAGCTTTAAAAGTGCACAGCTTTCAACAGCAGAAAGATGAGTGCTTCATCCCACAGAAGTGTTTGAGGTTCAGGAAAGGTTCTTGTATAGTGGTGAGGCCAAGGAAAACTAAAAGACCTTGTGAAATATTTTCACACACATGTGCAAAGACACCTTGGGACAGCTAAGAGCTGTCTACTTAGGGCACATGTGTGGGTTGGCAGAGCATGACTCAGCAGTGGTTTAAATCCAGTTTTTTATATCCCGGCTGACAGCCCCAATCAGTAGGATATCATCTACACTGAAGTTATTTGGTCAGCCTCTCCTGTCTTGTATCTATGTGGCCCATAGTTTTCTTCCTTCTCAGGCTGCCTAATCTCTGATATATGGTAAGAGGATTTCCATGGTTTTGATTGTTTTGTTTGTTTTTTTTTGTAAAAAGTTCTACCAAGATTTAAAACACAGTAATTTTAATTTCTTTCATGGTCTGCCCTAGGTAATGAATATACAGTGTCTGCCTGACCCCGACATTCCACTGGATTTCTTTGTGCTGCTTTATTAAGACTTATATACAGTTTAACTGATGATGACTGGCTGTGAATCTTTTGTCAGATCTGTAGATTAGTCTTACTGTCTGTCCCCTTTAATTAAAGAGGTATTTTTTCAATGAAACAAGGTTTTGACCTATATTCCAGGTGAGTGTCAAATCACTGAAACTAAACCTTGGAGGAATTTCCATTCAAAATCTAGAAGTGATTTTGCCAGCTTATGTTAAATCAACACGTTCCCATTAAGAATTCTGTTTTTATGGAAGTGGTATTTTTGACATTAAAGTATATGGTCAAGAGGAAAGTTTTTCTGCAGAAGCACGTGAGCTGAACATCCCTGAGCAAAGAAGGAGCAGGAGTTTTTGTACTGATGAACTTGGCACACTGATTCTAAGCTTTTAAACCACTATTAGAATGCTCCTTCTTAGCTAATTAGCTCCAGCTATACTGATTATTGTGAGAGTTCTTTTGCCTCTGGAAGAAAAATACATTTATGATACTATCCTAACTAGGCTTTGATAGAGGGAACACAATTCTGGATTTTCATGTGTTAATTAAAGTGAAGATTCTTCAAATATATCACTGTGCTCCCACTAAAATAAGTCAAGAAACTTCTGTGGGCATTTCTAATATCCACTTAAGGTGGTTGGAACCTCAACCCTTACCTCCTTAATTTAAGGACATCCTTGCCATTAGGAGCTCTTGGTTACCTGACCAGCCTTTATTCTACTGGTATGAGAGCTAACTGGGGTGTAATTAACTGGACACTTCCATTTATCTCTTCATGCTGGATCAACATGGTAAAATGAAGAACACGTGTTTAAAGCCCTTGAAAGGCAGTAAACTTTAAAGTGGCATTTAATCAACCTGTGGAATTTTTTGCTGTGGGACATGGAGGCAAATAGTTTGGGAGTCAGGGTAGGATTAAGCACTTGAATAGGAATAATACCCGCAGTTAACTTGTGAGGTTAAAGTATTCTGAGGTTTATCGGTTCTTTTGCTTCTGGGCATAAACTGCCATCTCAGCTTGTGAAAGAACTCGTTTTCTGCTCTTGCTTTTTGCTTGCAGCCATTTGTGGGATGCTTTCAGAGGGTGCGGGGCACCTGAGTAAGTTGGTGCCCGAGGGGAGGACAGCAAACCGGAATGGTCAATGGCCTTACTGTGGAGCAGGGGCTGCCACACTGGTTTTGATCCCCCTGCTTCTGAGGGATTCCATAGCCCATGTGGGAGGAAAGCAGCACAGCCAGTGGGCTGCCTTATATTAAATCTTGTTCACAGACAATTGTCGAGACCAGGGTGTGATTTATCATCCAGTCACTGCATGGCCATTTTTCCATACAAAATAGAAGCAAGCCCTCCGTTAGGTATGTGTGTCTTCTGATATATGAATGTCTTAAAAGGAATTAAACTCCTCTCACCATTTCTCTGAGATCTCACTTGTCTGCACATTCTCTTTCTGTGTTTTTGCTAAAGAAAAGCTAGAAGAAGGTGGCTTGAACATTCCTGCCTTTTTAAAACTTTCCGTACTGTCTCTTCACAGGCAGATTATACATATGCATGTTATGGCTAGAAGGAAATGCACAGGCATTAACTACAGCAGCAGGTGTTTGGGGGATTGTTCACCTCTAGAATTTTTTTTACACAACACCATTTAAACAATTAGCTGTTTGCCCTCAAGGAGTGGGGCTTATAAAATGGAACATTTGACAGCAAGGGTGGTTCTGACTGGGAGGTGGCACCACTTAAATGCGGGGTTTTGTTCTCAGAATTGGAGACTAAAACTTTAAGTGGTTGTACCAAAGTGGAACTTTGGATTTAGACTGCACTGCTGTGTTTAGACTGCAGGAGAGCAGAAAGACAGTGCTGCTGGTAAAGATGTTGTATTAGAAATCAGGGTTGAGAGTGGGTCTCTTCAGGCAGACATACAGTGCCTTCAGACAGGCTTCAGGAACATCTGATGGTCTTATCTCACAAAGATTAGAAAAAGGGAGAACGTTCTGCCTGCTTTGAATGATTACTGAAATCGCGGTGTTACTAAGAGGTCTGGCTGAACCCAAACAAAAGCAAGTGATGCTTTTTCTCCAGTTGGCTTCAAGGAGCCAGTCAAGGTATTAGATATGCTGATCTCGAAAACCAGGATAAAGGGATGAAGAACTCAATTTAAATGCTTCTTTTATTTCTGTACTCCATTCAGAGCTTTATTCTTCTAGAGGGCAAGGTGTTGGAGATGCCACGAAATCTGTTGTATCTCTCTATTATCTGTGTGTTCTTGGGTGCAGGTGACTGGACAAGCACTAACTATCTGCATGGCAACTACTGTCTGGAAATTTAATATATGGACATATTGACCTTATCGATCCCTTGAGGGATCATCCTTTTAACACTCTTTATCTGACATGAGTTAAGCAACAGTGCACTGCCAGTTTCCTAGAGAGTAATTCCCTCATGTTACAAGCTCTTTCACAAAGTTACAGATGGTCAGGGCCTTCAGTGCACCAAAAGTCCTTCAGTTGCCTTGACCAGACTCACCCAGGGCCTCCATCCATGTAGCCCCTGTCCATAAGCTCCATTGAGCTCAGTCTTGGTCTCCCAGAGCGCCTGAGAGGTGTTGCCTGTCCTGCTGTCTCTTGATGTCTTGCTGTGCTGACTGGATTTCCAGGATGGGCATCAGCCTGTGTTCAAGCCCTGTATCTGAACCCTGTCTCTGGTCCGAGCTGCAATGTTGGTAGTCTTCTCTCTATCTCCTGTCTTGACTAGATGACTTGACTTCCTGCATGGACCCCAGACAGTGTAGGTAGCCTTGTCTCCAGCTCTGTCTCCAGCTCTGTCTCCAGGGACTGTTGTGTTATGCAGTAAACATGGAATAATCCAAAGTACATTTGGCACTGTGCTGTAGCTGTGAGGACATTACCTGGCAAAGTCAAAGTCAGAAAGGAAGGCTGAGAGAATTGCAGCTGTGGTGATGTGCTGGTTAATACTCTGTGGACTAATTTACTCGCTGTGAGCCGCCCAATGGCATCCAGCTTCATTGTGCCTATTCCTCTAGTTCAGACATGTAGCTAAACAATGCCCTGATTCTAGTTCTGTGCCAGAAGGGCAGCTTATAAACTCTTCTCAGACAATGTACAACCTCCTTTTTCCTTCCCGTGAAACCTCCTGGGGCTTGACATGTGCAGGGGTGGTGGAAAAAGGGAGGGAGAAGAGGAGGAAGGGCGAGAAGAGCAAATATCCATTGCCAGTCGTTCCCGGCAGAGAAAAAGGTTGTGATAGTAAATGATGCATTTTATGGCAGAGAGGAAATGCCTTCATCCCATGAGCTGTGGCAGCTTACAGTGCTCTGGCCAGGGTTCTGGCTACCTGAGAGGAGGGGGTAGGTCCCTGACTGTATTGGCCAGATGGGAAGTCTGCAAGTTGGGAGGTGTTGTCCCTGGTGGATGTAAAGTACTTACAGGTGCTTCCTGCTGCCTGGCTCCAGCTCCAGTTCTATGTGGGGAGAGCTGTGAGCAGATGATGTAGCTGTGTCTGGAAGTTCTCAGGTGGCAGATCACCCCTTAGAGACTGTGACAGCAAGTGTGGATCAGCGCAGTGAGATGAGTCCAGAGCTGCGGGAGATTGGGAACTGTAACAGGCTGTGCTTTTCTGACCTGGGAAGTGGGCACAGTCAGGGAATGGTAGCAGGTTTTAGTCTGTGGAATTTTTTGTCATTATTGTCTCATTTTTATCTGAAATGCACTTTGGCCTTTCTCTTGAAATGAAATTTTTTTACACTCATTTGGTGGCACGCCTAAGGGATGGTCAAAATGCTCCACAGGAAAGATCTGGGTCATGATATCTCTTGTGAAGTCCAAATTAAAAGAGGTTTATACCAGGTCTAGCAAAATTTGTAAGCAGAGCTTTAACCCTCTTGCAAGGAAGAACATTTTCTCTCAGCCATCTGGGCTACTTTTTTTTAAATTCAATCTATTTATAGCCTGTTCCAGTTTAATTTTTCTTGGCCATCAGACAAGTAAGCAAGTTTTTTCTCTGCTGATCTTATGGCAGAGTTTGTTTATACATAGACAAGATCTCTAATTACATAGCAGCGTGATTCCCCATGAAACATCCCCTAGCCTCCACTCCCCAAATTCATATAGAACTTCTTTTCTGCAAGGCCAAACACATTTTTAGAGTTTATAGACAAAGCTGTGTTGTATATATACAATTTTCCCTCCCATCTCAACTCTTCCCTCACAAAAAGAAAAAGGAGTGGGGGGAAAAACAAAAAAGGAGGCAGGGCACGTGGGAAATCTTAGACTAAAGAGCAGATCACATTTCAAAACATAGTGATCTAAAAATAAGAATTGTGTTTTCCCCTTTCCTCTCTTTCTCCCCCCTTGCCCTTCTTCTCAATGAAATTCATTTTCTCTAAAGAAAATTCCTAGCCTGGGAATATATTAACCATGTAACACTTCAGTGAAATCGATTTTATTTGCAGGACACAGTTATGATTCTATGAATTGGAGCTGGGCTAAGAGCAAGCCCGAGAGTACAGTGACTTGTGCAAAGTTATGTAATACTGCCCATACATGCACAGACATGTGTGTGGTAACAGGAGGAATGAGGCTGGAATTCATGTCCGTTTCAGTTTATGTCAGGAATCAGATGTTTTTATGGATTTCACATTAATTATGAAATATCTTGGCATTGTGGACTTACTTCCATCTCTCAAAGGACCCTTCCTACTGCAGCTTGTGGGTCCGCTGTTCTTGTATGAAGATCAGAGGTTTTCAGTTGTGTGAATTAGATTGGAGGGTTTGGGTTGTTGGTTTGCTTTTGGTGTGTGTGTATATTTTTTCTTTTTAAGCTTTCATTGGTGTTTTCAAAAGTAAAGAAGAATTTTGCACCTTTTTGAGTGCCACTCTGCTGCAGGTAAAGAATGTAACAGCTTGGGAGAGTGCAGTTAGAGCCAATAATAATTTGACTGACATGTCCTGGCACTGAAATGCCTATTAAAACTTGCTCTGTCCTTTCAGTGTGGAGATTTTAATGCTGGGCACTTGTTTGAGCTGAAAATTCACTCTCTTTATAGATCCAAAGAGCCTACATCCATGAAAGATTCTCAGAAGGATCCAGTATTTCTATTGATGATAGAATAAATCTTTCAGTGTCGCGAAGTTTCCAAGCCATGGAAGTTTCCAAGCCCGGTACATGTTTCCATATGTAACATACACTTTTCCATACAGGATCCCAAAGATTTCTTGGAAAACTGTAGAGGTCAGTCGACTATGATAACGTGGTAACAGTTTTAGGAAAGAATATATTTACTTTAAAGAATTTGTATGAAATACAGCAATTCTCAGTAGGGGTTAACTGTGGATTCTAGGAATAATAAAGTTCCTCACAGGAATGAATAACTTTGGATATATGATGGGCATGATTTCCATGACAAATAAACCATCTCTATTCAGAAAAGTTTGACAATATATATATTCTTGTTTCACAGAAAGGCAACTTCTTGATTTTGTTTTAAGATATACACACTTCTAAAGGCAGTTTCAAAGTAAAATCATTGATATTCTTTCCATGAATTTGAGAGAGTTCCAGTAGGTGGGAGGTTAGCTCTCCTACCTACACTGCCAGTAACCAGAAGAGGTTTTTTAAAGAGCTGTTTATTACATGGTATGGCAGAACAAAATTTTTCAATACAACCCCCTGTCTCCTGCAGCTTGCAGTGCTAACACAGGTTTGTGGTGCCTGCTGGAAGCTGCCTGGGTATTTTAGGCAGAATTTTAAATAGACTATCTGGGTTTTTCCTTCTTTACACACAATGGAAATAAAGCTTGCATTAGCATCTAGAAACTTCTGTATGTGTGAGAGACCATGAGATTTGTTTGACACAGACTCCTGTGTTGATTTTAGCAGAAAAAAAGATAATAATGTTACAGAAGGTACTGTACTTGTGTGGGCAAATGTCTATTTCTAGGCACAGAGATTACAGAGATTGATAGCCCAAGTACACTTGCTGCTTTCTTTCTGCTCTGTGGCTGTTGCTTTTTACCTCTAATTGAACATCATCATCACCTTGATGGTGTTCTACTCACCTTTCCACTCAAATATTAGCAAAGATTAATAAAAAAATTAAATCTGGTATTTACCTCACCACTGTGAATTTTATTTCATTTTTCAGCAACCAGAGACATGTAGTAATTCGGGGTGAGATCTTGCCTTCCTGGATTACTCTTTGCCACAAATCCCTTGAAACAGAGATGAAACAGCACCATGGTGAACAGTCAGATCCTTGCAGGTCAACAGAAAACTGGCATCTTGCAGCTGTGCAACATCTTTTATTCCTCTCTTTGCTGGGAAGTGAAATGGAATTATTTAGGAGGGTCCAGCTGTAGGATCTGAGCCAAGCTGGATTAGTCAGCTGGATCCCTACACTCCTTGCATGGGCAAGAGTGACAGGATTCTCCCAAGGCTGGTACAAAGGGGGTATAACTACTCCAGCACCACCTGCAAAAGGACCTCAGGGGAACTGGATTTCTGGAATTAGGTAGTCCAGCAACTGGTATCAAAATCCCATGTCTATATATCCCCTCTTATTGATTCTCTGTGGATCCCACTGAGGACTTTGCTTCTTACGAGGGAAGATGCTGTTGTGGTGTCTGTGACTCTGCATCACAAATGATTAGGAATAAAGGCAGCACATGCAAATATTGTTGACTGGAGAACCTGGCTTTTCCACAGTCCCTCAGTCTGGGAAAACCCACGTTTATGGAGCAGGGAAGAACAATTGTAGTAGTCAAATACAAGCTGCCTCACTGCTCTGCAATATACAGTGCTGTAGAGTATCTGCATAAAGAACAGTGAAACACTCTTCATGCTGTCCATGATTTTGTTTAATATTTCACATATTTTTAGTTCTAGTGGCATTTCTGCATGTTTCTATCACAAGCAAAAAATAATTTTTTTCCTAAAGCAATAATAACTTGAAATTCATTGCACCTAAAGACATCTTTCTCGAGGAAAACGTGATTGTACTATTCCCTTCCGACACACAATTTAACAAATATTTACAAACTGTATACTGTCAACTCTACAGACTTATTTAAATTAGAAATCTTGCTTGTTAGGCATGTAGGTTTTAAAAGCTTTCCTTGAATGAGCAAAAAGAGCACTTATGTAAGCAAAGGAGGAAAATTTAATATAATGAAAGTTAGGCTGAACTAGGAAAAAAAATGTTTTAAGATGCCACAGGTAATACAGAACTTATAATTTCTTTCGAAGAAAGCAGGACAGATTGCTCCTAAAATAACCTGAGCTTCAGGCTGTTTTGTCCTTGTGGAGATCTGTGGGGTCTCAGATGTTCCAGTTCAGTCATCTCATGCTGTTTTTAGCTGCCCTATGGACACTCCTCTGCCAGTTTCGAGGATATATCCCAATTTATGCTTTCAGGAAAGGTTCTAGACACCTGTTAGCATGATATTGTTCCACTGCACTACAATTCTTTTTCGTTGGTGTGTGTTCCATGGTTCCTTTGGGAGCACAACCAATCTCCGAGGTTTGATCAGTGTGAATGAGGGGAAAACTTGGGCTTCGCCATTAATGGCATCTCCAGTTGCCTCTCATTTAGCTTTACAACAAAGTCAGTAGAAGTTGTGTGAGTCTTCAGCCAACAGCACGGGGAATACCTTCCTTCGAGTGTGAAAGGGTGAGCTCCTCCAGGTGTGCCTGGCTGCAGTGTCAAGGACCACATCTGAAGTGGTCCATTCATAATCAAGATCAAATCCATATAATTAATGATCCCTAAGGCATAATCTTAACTCATCCAAAGCTACACAACTAAAATGGGCCTCTAAAAATGCCACTTTCTCTTCACTATTTATCAAGGGACCTCAGAGTGGCTCATTTACCTTTAGAATGAAACTTACTGTGTAAAGATTGAAAGTGAGGGGAGATGAGCACCACCTAAACTCTGCTCCCATTGCTAGTCACAGTGAATGTGATTATCAAAGTCAGGCTTCTATGTCTCTACCTAATATAGAGCAGATGTTAGCAAAAAATAGAGTTGATGGCATTTATTGTGACAGCTGATGTGGATGATTTGACTTCTTCCATTAAACAGATGACTAATCTACAATTTGTTTTTAGATTGCCTAGATTTTGTGTGCCTAAAGCCCTTTGGGGATTTCAATTCTGCGTTTCATCTGAGACAAGGAAAAAGGCAGACATGTGGAGCATATGAAGATACTGAAAAGAAACCTGCAGATTTCCCAGGCTCTGTGAAACACTGAATCAGATGCCTCAAGAAATCAGGCAATAAATGAACCCTTCTTCGGTGTCAGGGATCTGTTTTCTAGGAATATATGTAGGAATATACAGGTGGCATATTCTTATGCCAGGAGAAGCAGCTACAGAGTGAGACTGTTGGGATCACCTTTCTTTCCTGAGAAGAGAAAGGCCATTTATGCTTTTTGATAAAATCAGGTGGTAGAGGACATCCCAATTCTAGGATCAGAAGTCTGTAAAGAAGTTCATCGAATTACAGCCAGCATGCAAACTTTTACATTTATTTAAACACCTGTTGGTTATTTACACATGAACTATATCCTGGGTGCTGAGTTCTCCTCAGGATTATTTTTGTGGTTTCGAAAATTTCACCTTTTCTGCAGCAGCATGTGCTGGAGATTGGAGCACATCTCTCCACTGTCACTCCAGAGACATACCTCTCTTTAGGGAAAAAAAAAAAAAAAAGAAAAAAAACACTGAACCTTCTTTCTTCCACACTAAAAGACCTTTGTCCCAAACCACACATGTAGATTTTAAACAGAAAATAATATGAAAGCACAGTGCTTCCTTTATAGCAGACCTTATGTGCCTTATGCAGCTTTCTGAGTTCCTGTGTCCATGGATTTATGATGTGCTCTACACTTTCCACATTCTCAGTGTTGTTTTCCCACATTTGAAGGAGAAATGATCAAGAGATTTGTGCTGGAGTGAAATTTATTCTGTCTTAAGCTGTGTAGAGGTTCCAAATTCACCACAGCATGGAAAATAGAAATGCTGTAAGCATCTTGGGCCCTTCCCAGGCATGCAGACACCGTGCCTTCTGTAGAAATGAACATTGCATTCTTGTAATTACTGTTCTTGTCAGAACGGCTTTTGCCTCTAATAGATCAGGTAAATATGAACTGAGAATATGTTATAATGCCCAAGGGATCATTTTTGCATGGGAAAATAGCCCCCAACCCAATGAAAAGTTGCACTGCTCTGCAGAGGAGGGAGTTTGTGTGGCCTTTCTGGTCATCTAGAGTGCATTGCAGGGGTGAACCTCCAAGGGTATCCTTTGTTTTGGGGTAGGATCCTGCAGTTTAATGAGGGTTTTTTTAAATGCTTTAAAAAACATTTAAAGACTGTGGCAGACAAGGTTATGCTGTGCAGTGTCCTCGGTGTGCAAGGGAGCTCTGAGTGACCATCAAGGTACATTCTCTAATCCCACACCAATTCTGCCAGAGCAGCCTTTACATTGCTTAGCAAGGAAGCAGTTCTCTAACCTTGAGTATTCCTTGGAAATGCTGGTCATTACAGCCATAGTCCTGTCCCCCAATTGAAGAATACTCTAATCCTGCTGAAATTCCTCAGTGGTTTGCCAACTGCCCTTCCATGGAACAAAAAAACCTCAAGCCAAGTGAGAGTAAAGACTGGATTTCTTCTTACTCCAAGATTAACAAAACAGACACAAAAAAATTAAAATAAAACCACACTTACAATTACTCTTTCCTTAGATCACCTATTAACCAGCTCTCAAGACACTTACGTAGCTGGGATCAACCCTCACTCAAGATTCCTGGGCATTACTTACATAGAAAGGAATTAAGGCTCGATGAGGAACTTCTCCTTATATATCTATTTGGTCCTTAAGCCAGTAGTTCCAGCTTGAAAAGCCTTTTGTAATTCATAACTTAATTAGGTTGCCAATTTTTAACAGTGCTATTAAAAGATGACTGACCTCCCCTGACTAATTTTAGAAATATCGATGTCATTTTGGCATGTCTAGGTGGATCTATTTTCTGATCAGAGAACAAACATAACTCATTAATGACTGTGCTGGTGCTTAACAGGCTACAGATCTGTTTATAGTAATAAAGGAAATCTTCCTGCCTGGAATTTTTGAACATGCACTAATGTTCAAACATTTGTGTATGACCAGTGTAATAAGAAGCCTGTAATTTAAAGAAACATATATATATAGATAACCATCCTTCATTCTCTTTTCTGTGTTTGCATATGATGCATAATTCATTATTATCTCTCAAATCTGGTCAGAACATGACAGCAATCTATCAAATTTGAAGTGAGAACTGGTCTGGGAAATAAACCTGCTTTACTTTGGCTTGAAGGGATATTGTGATTTGCAGCCTAATATTTTCCCCATTCCATTTCATTGATTCTCCTTTTTGTTATTCTGTGGGGATTTTTAGACTACAGTTACTGGCAGCTGCAGTGAAGAGTGTTCAGTCTAATTCCATTTAATTGGATTCTAGGCAAGCACTAGGTAAGTGCCTCTCTGGCCATATACTCCATGCTCAAAGATGCAGCTTCCTTCTGCTTGCTCATCAGAACTATTCAGGATAGAATAAATGTCTGAGTGTAGTGAAGTCTGTATCAAATATTCACTTTTAATATTGCTTGAATTCTAACACATACTAAAGCTAGTGAAATGTTGAGACACTGAAGGAATTTTTGTTCCAAATACTGTTTTGCATTGTCAGCATTGATGATAGTGTAACCGATAAACATTTCTCACTTTGTGCCCTGAGGTTTCCTCTAAAATGAAACAAAACCAAAGCCTGAAAATTAGGGTGTTAACCCAAGGCCTCTACAGCCCACTTACATGCCACTGGGCTTCCAAATTTTACCTTAGTGGAACAACTCACAGTATCAAAGGAAAAAGCATCGCTCTTGTGTCTTTGTTGCTTTGGTCCTTGCTAAGCAATGGGTCTATCAGTCAACACAGGTTCTGCTCTACTGCTCTCAAACTGAGCAGGGATGTATTTCTCCCTCATCTCCTGTTTCCAAGGCCAGCAGAAGCTGCAGAGGCAGCACATTGGGCTCCCTCCGGAAGGATGTTAGTGCTTTGTTTGGTTTGAATGTCTCACCTCGCCCTCTGGCCAAGGAACAATCATCATGGGCAGACTCCGAAGGGAGTTTTCTCGAGGTCTTCTAGAAGGAAAGACGATGCCAGAGATCTGTCAAGGGGAGGGAGTCATACCTCAGAAACCAGCGTGGCTTTACCACACCTACCCACAAAAAAAATAATAATAGCACGAATGGTAAAATTAGGGTTGGAAATGAGTAGTGCGGTGCTATTACCACAAGTACAGCACAAAAGAGAGCCAGAGAAACTGGCACAGGGACAAAATGTGCTGGGATCTGCCCAGAAGCAAAAGAAATGTTGGAATATGACAGGAAGGTGAGATCAAGTGGAAAAACCATGCTGTATTATCAGTTATTCTAGTGCCTCGCAGTAGATGGCACTGTGGAATCCCCATGGGCCACTACGTTGTTGGACTGACACAGGAATAATCGAAAAATCTTTATTTTCTTCTTCAAGAGATGTGATTAAGGATAATAGAAGTAAAAATTAAACTAATAGGAATTGATAGAAAATAAGATAGAATATGTGTTCTTTACAAAAAGCCCACAACGCACACAACCATACAAACCCAGAAAACATTAGATGGAAAAGCAGAAAATTAATGGGAAGCAGGTTTATTGGCTATCACATAGGCACCAAAGACTCTATAGGTGTCTTAACTTTTTGTACATGGAACACAAAACTAACGTTTTGTAATTCATATCAAAAGATATAGATTCCGAAAGCAGCATAAAAGGCCCCCAACCTTTCTTTATTTTGCCTAGTGATTTTTGGATGACAGAGACAGGCAAAGTTGGACAAAACCACTCCATGATGGGTTTCCAACTGGACCACAATGCTGGAGACTAGGGCTAATGGAGGTCTGAACTCCAAGGAAACACCATCTACAAGGCAGTAGGACTTTCCAAAGCTCAGTATATAAGAAGTGCAGGTTTCATAGCTAAGACAAAGCTGACAGCACTGCCTGTGGCTGTAGGACTTCACTTGTAGTGGACTTGGAATTTATTAAATTGCAATCATTTCAATGGATATCTTCCGCACCACAAGTCTCCCTCAATGCACATGATTATTTCTGAGTTGTGTTGCATCCACAGGGAATAGTAGATACAGGGAATTAGGAAGCTGTGGGAGGTTGGCTTTTTCATAACACCCAGTGCCTTACCATGTGCTTTATTTTGCTTTGTCATTGCAATAACTCCTGTCACAAATATTCCTTTCTATGCATGAATGCTGTGGTTGTGCATGCACACTGACGACACATAATTGCTCTGACATTTTCAAAAACTAAGCTACAATGCAGAATTTTAATTTGCTCAGTGTAATCAGTCTGGTTTCAAAAGCCTTAACAACAGAATTTCTTGCAATCTTGGTAGGAGTCTTTTCTGCAGCTTGTTGGTTTTGGTGGGGGGGTTTTGTTGTTTTTTTGTTTGTTTGTTTGCCACAACTTTTTCATTACCTGTGTTTATGAAAAGAAAATGTCATCTTAAGAAAAGAAAGAGCAATTTTATTTTGTTCTTGTTTGACATCAGAATTTATATGTTTGCTAGTGGAGAACACAAACTCTATCACAAGGAACTTGGCATGTCAGAGCAAACAGTAACCACTTCTATGTACAGATGAATATGCACATTTATGAAAAATGGGAGAACTTTACAAGGAAAACACAAGGCCTTTTTTACCAATCTTATGATAAATTAATGGACTATCCTGGTAAGATGTTTTAAAGTTAGAGTTTTCAAAAGTGTGCAGATTATCAAGCACACTCCAGCTCCTGCTATTTTCTTTATAGTACAGAAGGGAAAGGAGGAACAACAGGTCCTAAGACTTCTGGCTGGATCAATTTAGCCTTGGGTGCCCTGGCTGAAGAAAACTCAATGACCCTTTGCAAAACTCATCTTCTGCTTGAACAAGTGCAGTTGGAAAAGGATGAATAGACTGATCATTGCTTTTTAAGGAAACCATCATCTGTCTGTCTGAAATCCCCCTCCATGCTGTCATAGCTATTAACAGCATCTCTTACTGTAAACACTATTTTCCCATCTTTATTTCTTGTTCATATATTTTGTATATATAGAAGTTCTGGTTTATAATTATCTCTGGTGTATCCTGAGATACTCAACCACTTTTTCATATTGGTTGTGTGACCAGGCAATTGATGGAACAACAGAAAGACTTTTCTCCCCACCTTTTTTTTATCTTTTTTTTTTAAGGAATGTTTGCCACAGGACCAAGGGCAACTTCTTTGACAAATTTGCTTATGCTTTCTGAATATTTATTTAGTATCATTGTTTAATACTTCTCTGATTAATCTTTACTGACAGTAACACCAAGAAAAAAATTACACAGTGTCAAAAAGTGTGTGGGCAAATTCATGGCAGAAAAATCTACTAAGGCTATTAAATACAAAACCAGAAAGTCCCTCAACTGCAAATTGCTGGAAGTTGGAAGAGTGTTCCAAGGAAGTATCACTGTATCTTTTCCTTATAATTTTCCCTGGGCATCTGCTTTTGGCCAGCATTGGAGACAGGGTACTGAGCCAGATGGATCTTTGGTCTGATTCACTGTTGTAACAATTTTACGGAAGTGTCACGAGAGAGTCGTGACAGATGCAGGGATGCAGGTGAAGAAGTGCTTTTTTGTTGTTGTTGTTATAAATAACACTTTTTTTTTCCTTTTCCTTTTTTTCTTCCTTTTTCTCCCCCACCTCCCTCCCCCTTGTAATTAATATGCTGTGCTTTGCTGTTAGAAGCCATTTAGCTTCAGTCATTGTTTGGCCGGAGATGGCCTTTGCAAATTCAACCTCATGGCAAATGTTGTGGGGAAAGAGAAATCTCTCTATCCCTGGAGGAATTAAAGCTCTCAGTGAGAATTCACTGGTCTGATCCTTTGTGTAACCACAGTGTTGTTGCTGAGCTCCTGCTCTCTATTAGCCTCCCGTGCAGTCTAGGGTTTAACTTGGCAGAACTCAAGGTTTTCAGAGAAATTGGTTCAGCTCTTTAACCATCACGTTTACCAGCCCACATGCAAAATCCCTAAATATCAAAAGTCACGGATACTTTGAAAGCATATGAAAATCCATGACTCACATGACAGCTGTGACAAAAATTCAGTCCTTCTTATTGCCTTTTTGTTAATGGTCTTTCAGCCAATTTCCAATGTAGAAGTACAAGTCAATTTTCAAATAAATTAGTAAAGTTTAAGAGCATTACCTTGAAATCTTTCCTAAAACTCATATACAGTTTTCTCTCTGCTCATTTTGTCTGTAGCTCTTTTAATCTGAAGAATAATGTTAATAAAAATATATTGTTTGCCTGAAAAAAGCTTTAGTTTTATGATTATTGTATTTATTTAGTTTTTAAGGGTTCTTTTTGCACATCTGGTACTCAGGCATTTGTGCATACGCATTTTAACACTATTTTTTTAAGATACACTAATATGAATGTCAGCCACTGCTAAAAGGGTAAAGCCTTCAATCAATAGTGTGTCTTCAATCGTGTGTGATGGTGGATCAGAAGAAAATTGTGAGGACTGTCGACATATACATCAGTTCATAAACAAATTCAGCAATCTCAGGTGTTGGCACTGGTGTTATCCTTCAGCCTCATCTTTCTGCCACATGGCTGCATCAACTCTAGCAGTGGAACAGGGATGAGCATGAGGATGACGCAGCACAAGCCACTGTCTCATTAAAGTGGGCTCGTAACCACAGTCCTTGTCTCTCACATCAGGTATTGTGTGCAGGGCAGTTTACCCACATTGTTTCTGTTTCAGCTGAAGAAGGTTATACAGGGGAGGAGACAGACTTCAAAATATGAATGGGAACCAGCCTCATGTACCTGCCCTAAGCCGAGGTTAAGCTGAATTCTCCATCAGACAGCAGGTTGCTGTGGATCACATGAATCACAAGCACACTGCACTTCCCTGCTAATGTGATCCCCAAAGCAAGCCTTTTGCTGATATCTGCAGCCAGTTTAGTCCTTAAATGGCTGTCAAAAAGAATGATCTGGCCAATAATCTGAGCCTGACAAGGCCAGTTGCAGCTGTTATCTGGGAAGGGTATGAGGGCAAAAAGCGAAGGTCTCCCAGTACGTGCTGTACTGGAAGGTTAGAGCTGTGGGCTGTGGCCTTCTCTCTTCTCTTCTCCTTGAGTTCTGACAACAAATAAATAAAGAAGCGGTGACCTCTTGGCAAGTCTACCAGCCACAGAGAAGAAAGGACTGTGAAGAAGAGAAGGCTAATCTAGACACAGGTGTTAGTTCAGGATCCAGCAGGAGGAGTGTATTAAAACGTAGCCCAAACCATTGTAAAGGCTCATACAAACACATATATTAAAATATTAAGATACAAGTGGTCAAATGAAAGCCTGCATCCTGTGAAATAGATCTGCTGTAGAGGGGACGAATCATCCAAGCACAGAGAGGATTAAATTACTCTCTTGGGCTCAGTCTTTACAACAATAGTAAGTCATGGTCATCCCCTGCCTCTGAATGTGGACCAGTTAATGCTATCTCAGGAGCAGAGGAAAAAAGGCATTTTGACTGTGGAGGCATGAACATGGTCTACAACAGGCTTTCAGCAAAGTAAGTGACAGAATCTGTCTGGATGAAAGGATAGATTAAAATGTATTGGTCTAGAAGGTATAAAACTGCTTTCCTTCTAAAGAGGAACACATGACATCAGAAGATACTGAGCCAGAAACTAACTAACTAACTATGAGCTATAGTCTTACTCCTGATTTACATATCAGCCTCTAAATGCTGAGGATGCATTTTCTAATTACAGGTTGAAATTGTATTTCCAGATGTTAGTTGATTTCCTTCCTTCCTTCCTTCCTTCCTTCCTTCCTTCCTTCCTTCCTTCCTTCCTTCCTCTCTGTTTAAATACCACTACTGATTTTATACTTTTCCCATTACTTCTAATTATTTCACACTATAGATATTAGCAATTCAGCCTGTTCACTTGTTTCTATAACCAGTAATAGCTGCTGTGTGGTGCCTTCCAGGAACATATGATGGGTAAATTTTCTTGTCATTTCTATATTTACGCTTGCTTTTTGCCATGGTTTCCGACTTTGCCGTTTACTTGTCATATTCTTATTAAAGAGGAGCTTGAAATGTAATTTTGGAAGTTTTATGTCCAATAGTACCGCTTCTTAACTTTTTACAATATATTTCCCTTTTTTTTTAATTGATGTGGTTTTCTTCCTCTTATGACTTTTCCCCCCCTCATTTTGTACCTTGGTGAAATGTTCTTATCTGCAAGAGAAATGGATGCAATTTTCCTGTTTCTATTACAATAGATTTTAGAATCACATCTTTGAGCAATCCCTCCTGAAGACCTGTTGGCTGGATTCTGGCTTCGACTGCTTTTTTGGAGAAATTGTAACCTGTTGGGCCTTAATTATAATGGCTCCAAGATTCTCCAGCTGCCTTGGATTTTACTATTTCCTCTTGCTATATTTCTTCCACTACTCCACCTCTTCTTTGCCTCCAACTCTTCTGCTCTTCTTCTGATGAACGGAATTAAAACTTTCACTAGCAGAAATTATGGTGTGCAGCTGTGCACACCATTTGCCGATTCCAGATTCTTTCCCTCTGTTTATGCTTTCCACACAGATTGTTGGTGCCACTGGAAAAACAAATTAAATAAAACTGGCACCCGGCTTACTGGTGAGACTAGCTGTAAACAAGCTGGGGAATGTTAGAGCTGTGAGATAGCCTTAAACTGAAATTAAATAAAAAGCCCAGCTGCAAAGAACTGTTCAGCACAAATGCCTAGAAAGTATCACGAAGGTGAGGCATCCCAAAGGGGGATGACTTGGGGTTGATTTTTATTGAGCCTAGTAAGATTTGGTGTCTTTCTCCAGGTTAAGGGGGTAACAGATTGACTTTGGAGGCCCTGGGAAAGATAAAAGGCCTTTTTCTAAAAGACCAGGATTTCTAGTAAAGGATTTATTTCTATTCTCAGCAAACTGTTTTGCTTTTTTATTAGTTAATGAGTATGGAGAATAAAGGGAAACATCCCCTGCTCCATGTTAAGATATACATATAGGTCTGCTGAGATATTTCAAGTCTGGAACCTTACTGGCAAAATGTTGGGCACCTTCCAACGTGTGTCGCCAGCTGCATGTGAATATGCATCCCTGAAATGCTAGCATTTGGCAGCCATCAAGATCTGCAAATATTAAAGTATTCATTCTTGGATCTACCTATATGTTTATAACTTGCCTTCCCCAACTGTGTGTGAGAGTCCAAAACCAAAGAATCCCCAAATACCCTTTATATGCTCTCTGGCTCTCACTCCCACACACACTCGTACGTGCATGTGCATGAATGCATAGTTATTAGTCAAAAATACATGCAGACATACACAAAACACAAGGCAGAAAGGAAAGCTGCCCTTGAAGGGGCATCATTCACAAGATGTAGCATTTGCAGCCGAATTCTTGTTCTTTTATTTGATAGCAGATATTTCACTTTTCTTCTTTTATAAGGTATTCTGAGCTGGGAATGAACTTAGCAGAACCTTGTGAAGAGCAATAGGGTGGATAAAGGGCACATTAAAAACTGGTCTGAGAGGGAGAATATGGGGTGGGAATAATGTTGCAGGCTAAAAATGGGGTCTTTAAAGGAAAAAAAAAAAAAAAAAAAGAGGCTTCTATAGATTTTTGGGTTCTTTTTCCAAATGAACTTGCAAACCTCTTCTGCTGTGGGTCCCGCCAAGTGATTTCAGCCATTGCAAGTGATGATTGCTGTGCATTCCTCTGTCGAAGAGGCAGCAGGCATCACTGGAGAGACCTGGGATATAACAGCTGGCGGGGGGAAGGGTGGAAAAGGCAGAAAACGACCCCCTGCGTTTGAAAGGTGTGATGTTTCTTGCCTTGTCCCCCTCGCCCCCACAGTGCTTCCTTTCCTGCCTCCTACACACAAATTAATAAAGCGAATAAGGATTTCAAGCTCTGCAGTTCTTGGAAATAGGTTGGAGAGCCAACGGCACTGTATCCAACGTGTGATTCTCCTTTTAGGAACGAGCCCCATGCGCCGTGCACAGTGCTGGGGCTCAAAAGCTTCTCTCCCACCTGGTGAAGAGGCAAAGCCTTTGGTGACAGTTCCCTCAGTGCTGGGAAAAACAGTACACCTGAAAGCAGATTGCTATTAAATATGTAAGATAAAACGTAACTCTGTTTTTTACAAAAGCTCCTATTCAGCACAGCAGAGAGCTGGGAGACTCTGAACAGGGCAGGACACTTCACAGTCAGACTGAAGGTGGTAAACACATACAGGAGATAAAAGTTTGACATTCTTTGGAGGGAAACCTGGGCAGAAGTCAAGCTTTTGATGTGGACATGAGCCTCGTCTCCTGCCTTGCTTCTGCAGCCAGTGACTCCAAATTCCAGTAAAGTCAGACTGGAGATGCAGTCTCTTCTCTCACCCTCTCAGGGTCGTCGCCACCACCACCACCTCAAACGGGTGGCTGGTGCATTGGAGGTCCTGCTTTCATCTGACTCATTCTCCTTTTCTGTCACAGTGACCTCCAGTGGTTCTCTTCATTTATGTCCTTCATGCTGAAGAAAGAAAGAAAGAAACTGGTCTAATTTTTTCCTTTTTTCTTTTTTTTTTTTTTTTTTCTTTTAAACATCCACGGAGCAAAAGATGTTGAAGGGAAGAAATCAGAACGCACCAGTCTTTTAATCAGATTGTTATTGTTGCTTGTGTGGGCACTGGATTCCTCCTCGCTGAACATGCAGGAAAGGCATGCATCTGTGAGACTGGTGAAATAATTAGCTGGTGAAACAGCACCATTATTTGTGACTATTAAATGAATGAGTAAAACTGTCCTGAGATCTGCCAAAATGTTCACATAGAAAAATCAGACTGCTGAAGGGGAGGAGGGGGGTGAGAGACTTGGAAAAACTGATTTGCTGAAGTTTGAAGCAGGTCAGGGAAGACTGGGGGAGGGGAAGGGACTAACTTCATCTCTGAGGTGGTCCCACTTTCAAGAACGTTGTGAGCCCTCTTTCTGGAAGTGGTTCTCTTTATACATTCAGACTTGGCTGGCAGCAGTCACCTTGCTTGGCCTTCCCTTATTTAAAGAAACAGCTGCATATGTCAGTGTTTTTGTTGCTATAACTTTGTACCTTGTGCCAGAAGCTCTGAAGTTACAAGCCTGCTCACCTTATATGTACAGCTTATAAATCTGTACTGTGAAGAGAGCTGATGGGACAGCCCTGGAGGATGGGAATGAAAGGGAAGGGCATTAGAGGCTAGAACTGAGACATCTCTGTAGGCAAAGAAGAGATGAATCGTTACAGACTGGAAGAGAAATTGTATTGAAGATGAGTCAAATGCTGTCAAATTCTAAGGGATGCTTAAGACTATTTTTTATGCAGGCAAAACTACCAATGAACCCAATGGAAGGTTTGCATGATTAGGGGCCACCAAATACTGCCCTGGAGCATCCTTTCCCCCTCCTGCCCAAGTCCAACAACAACAACGAAACGCACAACTCTGGGTGTTAAAGAAAATTATAGGTAATGAATTTGTAGTTTATTTTGAAAAATGTATCAGGGAAAATTTATATGTAAATTTCCCTGCTTGGAAATACCTGCAGTGTTCACTTTTGCTCAGAGATTCGTCCCATCTGCTGTGATCCTCCTGATTCTTGATAGCCCTGTCTAGTGGCAGAAGGGAAAATATTGGTGAAATGTGGGATGACTCCCAAGAATCCAGCGTGAGATCAACCTCTGGTTTCTGGGCTAGCTACTGATATTCTTTTTCCAGCTGGATGAGGAGCCTGCCCTGAGCTGAGCTGAGCTGAGGCTGCCTGTGCTCAGGAGGTGATGAGCACAGTCTGCAGCACAGCGCCCAGTGCCTGTGTGCCAGTCCCGGGAAGAGCTCCTGCTAACATCAACAAAAGCTCTGAGAGGTGTTTATAGTGCACCCAGACAAGCATTCCTTTCATGACACCTAACAGACATTGTATATACCACTGTGGATTGTTCCATATAATCCCACCTAGGCTCTGACAAATAAGACCACATCGTGGACTATCCCTTCCCAGCTACAGGCAACTTGCCATCGTGCTCTTTCCTCTTCATGTGTAAAAATCACCTAGGATGAGCCACACATTTTCCTGAGGTCTTTTGTTCAGAGTATTTTCATTAGATCCTTGGATGTGTTTTTCATTATGCATGCATATGCTCTTACTACAATGCAGTTTAAATAATAACATGCACAGCAAAATGTTCATGTGAGTGTGTTCTAAATTTACTGGTGCTTTTGGACTGTAAGACTAACTCTTGTTACGTCTGTCTCTGTTGGGCTCTGGCTGCTGGCTTTTTTTATAAGTGTAGCTATTAATGGTCCCAGTGGGTTGATCTTTGTCTGATAAAAACGTCTCTTAAATGGATTAAATATAAATGATGGATCATCTGTTGTTAGAGCTGCTCTTAACTCCAAGTATTTACTCCATGTCATCTTATCATTATCTGAGTAACTCAAATACAGTCATAGTGATTGTGATATATTTATTTAAAGTTTCCCTTCTTCTGCCAATACTGAGCCTCTGAAACTGAGTAAAGCTGAGAGCTCTGGATCTGCTTAGCCCTGTGGAGTCCTGATGTAAGGGTAAGTACAATGCAAAAATAAAATTAAAAATCAGTGGATGTCAGCTGCATTTCATTAATGTAGATAACATTTTCTGTATCTTATTTCATGATCTGGTGTTCCAAATATAAACAAATCTGCTCCGTCCTGCAAGGAACTTCCTGTAGCCATTGCACAACAGCTAGGCTACTTGAGAAAAGACCTTTTAAAGAACAGCTTCTCTGTATCTTTCACACTTAATAATCCCAAACCTTTGTCAAGTTTTTATACCGATGCCAATTCCTCATGGCAAATATTTGGAACTGATTGTCCTTCAAGCCACAGTCAGTAATGCTATCCTGTGCTGCCCAGTTGTACTGAGAGATAAGCCTACAGATCTTCCCAGCCTCTGATGGTGATTCTGCCTCTGCTTTTCCCTTCTTCTTCCCACTTCTTTGCAGAGCCTGTGTGTTGTCTTGGTTTTGCTGTGCATGACTGATAGATTCTGTATCCAACAAACACGTGGGACCTCTCTGTGATAGCAGCTTGCAAAACTGAGCACTTGTGCATGTGATCAACCTCTCTGGGGCCAATATCATGCAATCCTTGCTTATTTATGGATAAGCAATGATGTGGGACTTATATTGGTGCATTAGTCTCAAACTGCCTGAGGCTGTGAAGCGAGCCTGCCAACCCAAGGTACATTTCTAAGTATAGTTAGTGAGTTACAAGGAGACTCATCCCTCATCCCTTGTGATTTCATCTGTGTGACTGGAATGTCATCACTGCACAAGAAGAAGACTCATCATTATCCCCAAAAGCACGATAAGCCCATTTTGTCTTATGAAAAAAATGTATTAAGTCTATGTGCTTTCCTGGTAAATCTCTCTTGGTTATTACTGGAACAGGAACTGGAGCGATGCAAAAGGTAGAAAGGAAAAGAATCTATTTACAGACACTTCTTGCCTGCTGGCATTGAAAGCTGTAGACATTTTTAGAGGGTACAGTAAAGCTCTAAATCTTCCCTGTTTTGTCTCAGAATTCCAAAAGCAGACTGGCCTTAAAGCCTGACTGTGGAATTGGTTACTAAAGCCCCCAGTTCTCATGTTGATGGGTCACCACCCCTATGATCCTTGGGCTGGATGAGAGGAGCCTTGGGGCAGTTTGCCTTTCACAATGAAGGTTAATCTGGTTGCAGAACTGAAGCACTGACAGCCACTTTTCTTCTTATTGGGAAAAGATTTGATATTATCTGGACAAGAGTTTAGTTGCACTCAGTGCTTGGGTATTTCCAGGGCCTTTCAGCTCCCAGAGGGTGAAAAAGGACAAAAACAAATTTATGGAAACAGGTGAAGTGTCTAACAGTGTGAAAACTTGAACGGTACAAGAGTAGGTCTTCACTTCTCCAGTGCAGGGACAAAATAGAAAAAAATGGATACATACTGGAAAACTCAGGCTACATGGCAGGATAATTTGCATTTTGTTGTGCCCTAGTTTTCTGCTTGAGCGATCCAGATTTTAAAAAATGCATTTCTAACAGCATTAATCCACATAAATCCCTCCTGCCTCTGTCTTGCTTGTACATGCATAGTCATGGCAAGAAAGGCAGTTCCATTATATTGCTGCTAATGAAGGACTTTCATTAATTCATGTGTAGAGCTTACCTGTTATTTTCAGTGGGGAAAAAAATAACTCCTCAAATTTTCAGAAGTTTTTACAAAGGGAACTTCATCCACAATAGGTAGAGTGGCCTTAAACTTGCTTTCTGGAGTCCAAGCCTGTCCTTCAGCATAACAGTGCACCCAGCAGAGGATCTCCCCCCTTCATTGTTAGAGAACAGGATCCAGCTGTTGGAAAAGGATGGTCTATGGCATATTGCAAACCACTCTGTTGGATCACTAACTCATTTGGAGAGAAATACATGGAGAGGGTTAGATCATAGATATTTTCCACAGCAAATTAGTTAACATTAACTATAGGAAAAAATTATTTGTGAGGAGAACAGTCCAGGAAACCAATTAAAAAAGAAGACTCTAGGGGGTGTGTATTCTGAGGATTGTGGGGGAAGTTGTGTGAATAGATTCCACTGAAGTCAGTGTCTAGAGGGGCATGGTAGTGGATGGGCAATAAGAAACTGTCTTTAAACATGGTCACTTTTATCTGGGGGAATACTGAAAACTATGACTTACTACCTAAGGACTTGTTCAGGGCCTGATTAAAAAACTTGGATGGTCAACCTTGGAAAATGAAACAAACCAAAAAGCAAACAAACGAAACCGAAACCAAATCTAATTATGATAAAAACACAAACAAACACAAACAGTCCAGAGAGGGGGATGAGGGCAGGCTACACATCAGTCCTTTGCCTTTCTGCACCAAGCTTTCTACACACCTGAACAACTCTGAAAAGTGGGCAAATCTGACCCCATTTTGAATAATAATTGAGATAAAAATGTAAAATAACTTTACCAAGGAGTCCCAGTGCTCCCCCCATTAAAATTGAGGGTGAATGCATGTGCCTCTTTCTCTGCTTTGTTCTTGAAGCCCGTAGCAGAAGCTGGTGGTGGTCTCAGCAGAGCACAAAACATGCTTTTTAATGAGTTTGTTGCTCACATGACCTGACTCCTCACGCTGATGTTTTCCATTTTATTATGGAAGGTATTGTGGTGTGGTTCTTAAAAGGTAGCCTGTGCTTCCTCTACTAGTATTTATTTTGTAAATTAAAAAAGCCCTTCATACTCCACAGAAACTATTATAGCACCTTTTCTCTGTAGTAAATTATGACCAAATAACAAAATGCTCTAAACTCTCAAATACTGTACCTAAATACAGCCAGCAGTCCCCTACTTTCTGAATTACTGCAAGAAAGCCAAATTCTCTGTGGTGGCTCAGCAGATCAAGAGCACTTACTCATAAGTGAATGCTCATGCTTATGACACTGTAGGTGCATTGTATTGGGAATACTGCTGTCCACATGTTGGGTTGGTGAACGCCTCAATGAAGCCAAAAGGTTCCTGTGCCTGAAATCCCTTCCTTGAGAGCATAGAGCCATTCCAGAGTACAGGCATAAACTGCACTGGTTGTTTTTTGTGTGTCTTGAATGCCCTAATGAATGTCTGTGTTTACAAAGGACCACGAAACAAACTCTGAGTGGAACTCCACTGTTAGTGAGCTCCCACTGCCAAGTGCACGGAGCCTGAAAAAATCTGTGATTGAGGTCCAGCACAGGGGAGCTGCTGTGAAGACCTGTCATCATTTGATGTCTCTTAACCACTTTTAAGTTCTGTAGTAAACATGGTGACTGCCTTAAAACCAGAGCAGCAGTGGAGTGCCAAGTGTATGTTCCCCTTGGAGGTCTTGGGCAGTAACAACATTTCTGACTGTGTTAGTTGGACCTGAGAGGCAGGACTGCTGTTCAGTGCCCTTCTGAGGTCGTCCACCATCTCCTGCTCTCACACTGTGGCTTCGTTTCTTTGTAATTCTGACTTGTATTTGACCTGCCAAGATGAAACCTTGCAAACTGTCTCTTAGAAAATTTCAGCCAAAATAGTAAAAGCATTTTTAAATGTAAAACAAGGAAAATTGAGTGTATTGTCCATGTTAAAAATATGTATTTTCTTCTGAGAACCTGCAGCACCTCTGTGCCTCACAGAGATAAATACAGGGATTGGGAAGTGCATCTTCTGCATTGGGAATGCCCTTTATCACCTTGAAGAACACCTGGCCATGTTGTAACCATCTGAATAATCACACAAATTTAGTGAAATCTCCTTTATCAGCAGAAGCCTTCTTCATAGTTCAACTCCTGCTCATGACTGGACTCTCAGTGCACATCCCTTACTGAACAACCAAAGGTACCCCACCACCCTCCAGCTCCTATGTGCCTGCAGGAGCGCAGATCTTACCATTTGAGCTGGTTCATTCTCAGAAACTATGGAGGTAAAGTCAGACTTTTCCCACAACTCCTGTCCAACCAGGAAATTGGGAAAAGGCTCTGGGATAGGGCAGTGTAAAACAACAGTGAGGAAGAAGCCTCCCCACTCTGTTCCGGTTGGTTTTCCTGCCAGTAGGTGAGCAGAGAGAAGGAGGAAGCTGCTGAGGGGACAACACAGCCCACCAGCAAAAAAGTTAGGCTTGGAGAAACACAAGATCCGTGACTGTGAGCCAGGATGTGGAGAAAGGACTTGCTGAGATGAGACACTGCTGAGGAAAGTTGATGTGGATGGTGATATCTGGGTTAGCTGGCCAAAGAGGAGGGGAGATGGAGTGTTCCTGGGGATGGGAGAAACAGAACTCAAAGGATGTGGAAAAAAAAAGAGCAGTCTTCCAAGAGATCATACAAAGAAGCAGGAAATATTGAAGTTCTCAGTTTTTTCTCCTCTACCATTTGATATCATGTACAGCAGAAAATATAGGGATAAATCCTGATTACAGCAGGGGTCTTTGAGACTAGTTCAACCATTTGAGTTGAACTGTCTGAAAAACTGAAATCTTTGGGAGATTTTAGCTCTGCACAATTAGGAAGGCATAGCTCTAGTTTGTCTCAGAAATAGGGATCTTCAAGACTTATTTTCCCGCAAAGCTCAAAACCCCTTGCATTCAGCTTTGTGGAGGATCCAGCAGTGGCTCAAATCAGAATCTGTGAACCACAGCATCCACAGAAAGCTTTTATAAGGCCTGTATAAAGGTCTTTAAGAAAAACAGGACTTTTGCTTAAATTCTCTACAATTGCTAATTTTGCATAGAGAAACTAGAAAAAAAAAATAATTCCAAGTCTTTAATGGACAGTGCAAAGGTAGAGAGGAGATCAGACACACTAGAAAATCAGTTTTCCTCTTACAAGGAGGCCAGTGCTATGGAGCCAAGGTTAAGAATTCGGGTGTATGGTTTTGGTTTATGCTCTTTGGGACCCCTGTCTGCCAAGGATCATCTTTTCTGATGAAGATAAATTGCCTCTGCCCACCACAGCTTTCAGTTTTAGTTCCAGCTGGGATATGCTGGTAATCCTGGGATACAAAATAGTCTTCTGAATATATTGCAGCTAACTTCAGTTGTATAAATCCAAGCATTAGCTGGATACTATAAATAGGCAGGATGTGCAAGGAGGCCAAGTTGAAAATGTGCAGAAACATGTCTTTTTTCTTTAGTACTATGCTTCATCATGTACAATATTTTTCTTCTGAAAAGGAAACTGTGCACGTGCTTTGTGGTTGCAGTAATTAACTGGACGTAATGAAGCGTTGAATTTCACACTTCAGAGAAGTAGATTGGGAAGGATGGGTAATTTTTTCCTCAAGTTTTCTTGCTTTCAGTACTTTCTTGGAGGTAGTTTTCAACAAGATTGGGTAGAGAGCAAAAATACATCTGGTTTATATTACATGATGGCTGTACTTTGGCAACGGAAAAAGATGGCACTTAAAAAAAAATAATAATAATAAAAAAGTTTGGCGGCTACAGAACAGAGCAACAATTACAAGAACTATCTTGAAATTCCCAGGATTTGTAATGTGTTTTTCCATGCTTGCATTTTTCTGCTGTTGCTGGTGTTAAAGGAGTGAGACAGAGGAAATTCGGTAGGATTTTGCAAAGTACAGATTTCTCCGTGAAACAATCTCCTTTATTCAGGTTGCCCCCACAGCAGCTGCTGAGATTAACATGTGGGTGGTAGTGAAGGGGATAGGAAACAGGACTCATATGTTCACTTTAGAAAAAGTGATAGACTGTTAATTTTTTTTCTCCTGTTTTCTTCAACCAGCGCCCATGAAGTTTTGAAGGTCGTCTCTCCCTTAATTGTTATCTATGGGTATGAGGCAGCAGTAAAATCAATGCTGATGTTTCTAGAAACAAAGCCATGTGAGGCATCTTTGTGCTGGGAGAGAGGAAAAATTATTTGAGCAATGCAATCGTACCTCGGGATGTGTCACCTACTGCAGTTTCCATTTTTCCTTTATATCTTCACCCAGGTAACATTAACATTAACATAAGGTGGTCACACAGCATGAAGAGCTGAGGATCTACTCATGAGGTAGATATTTGCATCTTTGAGTAGAGGTGTTTGGAGCCCAGGACACTGAGCATCTGTCTGGGTCTGAATGAGGCTACAGGGTGTGACCTGTGAGCACCTTCCAAGAGTGCAGGAAGAGATGCATCCCCGGGGGCTGCTTTTCACATACTCCAGTTTGGAGAGTGCAGTGGTTCAGCCTTTGCAGGGCTGAGGGCTGGAAAATTTGGGAATCTGTGTTCCCTGCAGTGGGGTCTGAGCTGTATGACTGTACCCCCAGCCTGTTCAGCTGACTTGAAACAGAGCACTGGAACAAAATATGATCTGAGTGATTTTTAAGTAAAAGCTAATGTGAAAATGTGGGAGATTGAACCAATGTAAACACATTAAATTTAAAACGATTTTCAAATGTAGTAAATAAAAAAAATAGTGTTCCTGCTCTTGAAATTCCTAAAGGACACATTTAAGTCATGGTTTAATTAGATTACATTTTATTAGACATTCTTTACAAATTTTAAAATACTGCTATTATACATGCACAAAGGAAAATCAGTTTGAACAATTGTATGTAGGCATTCATTGAAATCAACCACAAAATAGGAACATTTTATGTCAGTTATCAATGTACTCAATATGTATATCTAAAGTGCATTATGTTACAAAAAATATAGAAAGTCAGCAGCACCAAGATACGTTCACAAAATAAATACACCAGTCAACAAAATAAATTATGGTAAATGGACAATAATAATTGTCTTAGCCTTAGCCAAAAAAAAAAAA
>VXBA01003072.1:157567-210879 GCA_013399895.1 Serilophus lunatus | reverse complement strand
AAAAAAAAAAAGGGTCAGGTTCACGTCCTCAGCTCCCAGAAAGTTTGGTCCCCAAATGTGACAAGGAGAGGGAACCCAAGCAGAGGTCGCTGCCTGACTGGAAAGGCCGAGAGGTCTGAGGTAGCCTGGGGAGGCTCAGGGGTTGGGAAGCATGTTTGGCTCGGCAGGTTGGACTGGGCTGGAGCCTGCGATGTTCACACGCTCCGAGGCAGCCTCCGGGAGACCTGCGGACGGACGGAGGGTTTTGCAAAGAGATGGCGCCCTAGGAACATGTGCGGACAGAGCGAGAGCCCGGGCGGGATACCCACAGCCAGGACGGAGACTAGAAATAAGCGCTCCCCGGGACAGGAATCAAAAAGGAGCGAAGGAAGGGAAACACCCGACAGCACACGTAACTCAGCGGACCCTGAGGACTCCGGCCAAGCTCTCCGCATCTTCTGCAGCCGAGCTCATCTCTCTCTCTCCTTGCAGCTCTCCCTTTTTGTGTTTACCCCCAGGTCAGCGCCTCCTCTGCCGTAGCGGGGCGATTCCCCCATCGGTGGGGGCACTTTTTAGCTCAAATCCCAACCCCCTGCTCGGGACTGTTGCCGCCTTTCCTTTCCCGCACCTACCGTTGTTGGTCGCCGTTCCCCCAATTAGCTGAGGGTCGACTCCTAATGATGCTAATTGTACGCTAGAAAGGGGGTGGGGGGGACTGAGGGGGAGGGCTAAAGGGGAAGGACTCGCCGTCTATGAACACAGGCGCTCCTGGCCAAAAAAGTAAACTAGTGGAAAGTTTTCTCCTCCTCTCCCTCTTTCTCCTTCCACTTCGCCCTCCTTCAGCCCGGCCAGGGCGTTGCAAACCTCTGTGGCAGGTTGCGCTGCCGTGCGAGGCGGGAGCGTGTCGGGGTATTTGCGGGGGCTGCAGCCCCGCACCGCCCCGACGGGGGGGACCGAATTTTTCCACTTATGTAAAAACCGGGGGTAACCCAATCCGCCCCTTTCTCCAGCCTCCTTGCGCAGGGAGCTGCCCTCGGCTGTTGCAAATCAGGTACAGGGAGAGAACTGGAGAAGGGGGGGGGTGTTGATGCGCCCCTTGCCCCAAACCCCGCGGCGGCTCTTCCAGAGGGAAATACCCGGCGCGTCTTTCTCCTCCAACCCGACGGCAAAGGCCGGGGGACACCTGGGGACACCACCGGCTCCATCATCGCGGGACCCCCGCATCCTCCGCGCCCCGAGGGACCTCCCCGCTGCCCTCAGGCGCAGACGGGTGGCTGGTTGCTGCCGCTGACAGCCTGATTTACACGGAATGCTTTCCCAACACCCTCACAAGCCGCAACAAAACACTGAGGCGAGCAGGCTGCTTGCTCCTTCTCACCCTCTTCCCGAACCAAGGAAAGCTCACTGGAAAAAGTTGAGGAGCAAAGCGAAGTATTTTTCTACCTGCAGGTTATTTAACGTTAAGCAACACTTGCTGCCACAGTTTAAAAGCCCAGCTCCTCGACCAAATTCCATACCACACAGGCAAATAAAACCGACAACATAAGAGCTGAAACAGAAATCATGCAGAAAACATTAAATCGTTTATGCTGTAAATAAATTCCCTGAACACCTGGTAGGCTATAAATTAAAATGTATAGCTAATAGGCTTCTTTGATTTACACTGCCCTTTCGACTAATTAAAAATAATTGTGAGATCCCTTGAAAACAGCCCCCACACACTCATAGGTCTATTGCTCTTTTAAAGGTAAAATGTCCATCAAATTTAGAATTTCCTTTCCCCCAGAATTTTTTTTAAAAAAAAAAAAAAGCCACCAAAAACTAACACACACTAACCCTTACAGGCTCAGGAAAATAAATAGCCTTTATAAACTCAGAATACTGAAGTTTCTGCACAATTTATTACTTCACCTTTTCCTTGAGTTACAGCTGTCTGTGCCTCTCAGAGATCACCCTGGCCAACAGTGGTTGATCTTCTCAGCAATCGCTTCCAAAACTATGTTCTATGCTTAAGAAAAGGAAAGGAAAAAAAAAAAGAAATTAAATGAAATAATAAAAAAGGTAATACTTTTCAAAACAAATCCAGTCTACAGAGTTCTTAATCTGCCTGCAACAGATTAGGGCTAAAGAAAGGGTTTAAAAGCAGGTGCTTTTCCCCCTTATTGCTCTTTTTATTATGAAGAACAGAAGCTTCTCCTAATATATATAGTGAGGGAGACCCTTCTCCATTGCTTTTATTGAAAAGACCAAACTTGTGACATCACTAACTACCTTCCTACGACTGAGTTTGCCTCATCTCTGCCTCAGTGGGCTTGGTAAAAAAAAAAAAAATGGGAGAGAGAAGAAAAAAAATACAACCCCACTATGGCTTTGCTAACACAGCAGGAATTGAGCAGTGCCAAACCCGTTTAGGAGACCANTCTGCAACAAACGGCGCAGAGCTTTTTCACCTGCCACCTACACAAATGCTTGATCCGTGAGCAAACTCCGGGTACCAAGCCTCACCGCAAGCCTGAGCCCTCCTACACGGCAGGATGGGGAGAAAAATCCCCTCACTTTGGGTTTAAACCCTCCCTTCCCCGCAGGACGGCGCCCGGGATGCGCAGGGAAATGAGCACCCGGGTCAGCGGCTCCCGGGAGGGACCCACCGCCACCTGCAGCATCCCGCCCCAGGGGCCCCGCGGCTCCTCCCTGGCAGCTCCGGGTGTCCCTTGGCCCCGGAGGGGCGAGAGAGGATGAAGCTGGACGAGAGGAAGGACCGGCGGAGTGATGCTTTTGGCGCGATTCCCATGCCCACACCTGCGCCAAAGCACCGCTCCGCGCGTGGGGCACACACGGGCGCGGCTGCCTTCGTGTCTGGGAGTGGGGAAAAGTCACATTTTTGTTCCGGTTTCACCTGCCGGGGCCTCGGGGCCAAGGCGAGGAGCTTGCGGCTGCTGGTTGTTTACCCGGCCGGGACGCACGGAGGGACCCAGTGGAAAAGGATTCAGACGCGGGAAGGTGAAGCAAAACCCTGCGTTTTGCCTCTCTGCCGCGACAAGGCAAACCTTATCATTTTAGGTTTGCTGCCTCTACTTTCTCCCGTCTTCCCACCTCAAAGACAATGAGATTTTGGAGGGATGCCGCGCTTGGCTTCTGCCTCCTTTTTCCATACGTATAAACAGGCATAAATCAGCTTTCCTACGAGGAAATCGACCTGGGAGCTTGGCTTAGAAGATAACTCCCTGTTCCAGGTTTGGCACGGAATTCCCGAGCAAGGAATAGGGCCAGGGGCTGCGGGCGGGTGTGTGACCGGGCTCCCCCAGACGCCCCTCAGGAGTTTTGTTTCCCTTGAAATAAAAGCCAACAAGTGGGACAGGTTCAGCTCATTGTGGAGGAGGTGCCCTTGCAGCCTCAGGGAAACACAGGGAAATAATGACTAAACCCCCGCCTGGTGCTCAGAGACGGGCTAAATCCTCAGCTCTGCAAACTTCCCATCCTTAACCTCTGTGAAGGACCGCCTATCCCTCCTCCCTCTTGTTATATTCACAATAAAACATTTTCGTCATTTCCCCTCCCGGATTTCTATAACCTCAGTTGCACTCGTCTAGGGCTCCGGTTCAGACGGGGAGTTTAACCTCCCCAGTCTTCCCAGGGTGGAAAAAATGGTGTTCAGCAAAAACACAGCCGTGCTGATTGCTGCAGAGTCTGGCGGGGAAGGGAAGGGAGCGGCACATCAGTGATTGCTGGACTCGTCCTGCGAGGACCAGAAATCCCCTAAGATTTACACAACCTCTCTGATCCAGCAAGGTTCAAAAACAGCGAGCGCAGCTCTCGGTAGGAGAGGTGCGAAGTCACGGAGTTTTTTCCAAGGCTCCCAGGGTGGGCTTGAGGGCAAGGCTGCTGTGCAACTGGTAGCAGACCCGATTGCCTGCAGACTGAGGCAGATTTTCTAGCTCAAATTCACTCTTGCCCACATCCCAGCGCCTTGTTGCGCTCTGCTGTGGCCAGTTCTCATAAGGGATGCTTTCCTCTCCTCTGACTCCGGTGGCTGCAAGGGATGAGAAAGTCCTCAGCCCACTTCTGACGTGGTGTAATCTCACTGAGTGGAAAGCTTGCTCGGGGAGACAGAGAAACCCGTTTTTTCTCTCCTCTTCAGCAAGACCCAGGCGTTCCGTGGAACTCCATCCATGCACACCTTTATTAAACAGGGATAGAGCAGCTGAGCAGAGGCGCCTCTCCCACCCAAGGGGCAGCCGGAGTTCCCCCAGTTCAGCTACTGGCACAATGCACCGTTTATTTACACAGCACACATTTGATTTAGCGCGTTCGAAAATGGGCGAGGAGGGAAGCAAAAAGAAAAAAAGAAAAAATCTGCGCGGAACTGAGAGTTTCGCCAAATCTCTTCTGTCTGGTTCCTAGAATCCCGCAGACACCGAAAGGAACAATTTTCAGATTTGAGGGCAAAGAGTCAGCGATCAACTCACGAAGCCCGAGCGTGGCCGGGAGCGTGGCCGGGCTCCAGCGGCGGCGGGGCCGGGAGCTGGGAGCCCCAGTGAGCTGTCCATGGTGGAGCGGCCCCGGCCGCCGCTCCGCTCCTCCTGCCGCCGCCGGACACCTGCCCCCGGCCACGGCCACGGCGGGGTGAGAAGCCCCGGCTCCCTGACCTTCCCTTCTCCAAAGGGATCCAGCCCAAAGGTGTCGTTTCTCCGACAGAGCCTCTGCTTGAGTCCTAAGCTGTGAGGAAGAAACGGAGAGTTGGTTAAGGGCTGCTGAAGGGAGGCTTAAAAACGCCCCCCCTGCAAATGCTCGTGGCACTCGGACTGCTGACAGTCATCATGATTTTGGTGGTACATGTATTTTCGTTTGGTGCTCTGAAACCTTGTGCTCTTGCACTACCTCTCTCTGTCTGGTCTTGACTTCAGCTTTAAATATCTCTTAACATAAATGGAACTCTCATTTTGTTCCTTTCTTTTTCTTTCTTTTTTTTTTTTTTTTCTTTGTGTCTGACTGTCTATTAAACACCAACGGGAAGAAAAGTGTCTGGTCTATTTAACTTATACAAAAATATTACTAAGCTGGGCTGGCTGGAGAACAAGAATTCAATATAAAGAGTGTGTGTGTGGGAAGCTTTGCAATTTGTTTTTGCACTATGCTGGAACAAAATCCAGCCCTTTAGACACTTTTCTGAGAGGAGACAGACTCACCTCCTGACTTGGAATAGCTTAGTGGTTAATGCACTCATCTGGGATGTGGGACACCAGAGTTCAAGTCCTTCCCTTCTCTGATTCAGAGTCCTAATCCCTAGACCGTCTGTTTCTCTCAGTTCCATCCTATCCCAGACCTAAAAACCTTTCCGATTACATTTATGATGAATTGATATTTTCCAATGGGTGAAAAACGAATGTTTAGTTAAGGAAAAATTCCAGTCTAACAGTTAATCTGAGCAGCCTTGGTTAAACAAGAAGTCCAGGCAGCCACGACACAAGAATGGAAGGGAATTGCAAGTCGTGAAAAGAAGGGGTGAGCTAAGAAAAACGAAGGAGTGTCCTTTCCCTTGTGGCACACAGGGCTGGTGTGGTTAAGGCATACCTTCTTTAGCTTTAGGTTTGGAGATTATTTGGAAAAAAATGAATTTTATGTCCTTCTCCATAGGCACACTGGGCTACTATAGTTAAGCTACTGTTGGATATAGTTTTGTTTGATCTTTTTTATGTCTCTAGCTTATTGAACACGAGAGAAAGTTGCACTTAGGATCATATCCAGTCTCATTTGACTTCCTAGCTCAGAACAGAGGCTGCCTTTCCACACCTAGGTTGATGGAAAGAACTTTTGTGTGAAACTTGAAGTAATTCTTGTGACCCTGGACAGCAAGGTAACATAACATGCTCTACCATGAGCAGAGCTTTTATTTACTAACATTTCAGAAATATGTACCTTTGTTTTAAGCATTCCTAATTGATCTAATTAGTTTTGCCAATCTGCCTTCCGGATTTTTTTTTGCCAATCTGCCAAGTCTGCCTTCCAGAAACTTTGCTGCTTCTTGCTGTTTGTTTTAAGAAGTGGAGATGACTGGAACTATGACGTGCATCCTCTGCTTTGACTCGGATGTCCTTTGCTCCTTCCTTTGCTCCTATGATCCAGTATTCTCATCTTTCATACCGCATTAATTATCCTTTTTCATTTCCCTAATTCCCAGTAAACAAACTACACCTTTAAACTCTTCCCAGAAGTCATGGGATCCAGTCCAGCTCCTCCTGGAGACAAACTGGTTCTCTTCATTCACTTCATTTGGAGGTAGTCAGCACCTTACATGCCCATCCCTTCTCCAAATTTTGAATGTTCTCTCATCTCACAGCGTGGTTGCTTTTCCAGACATGATGTCCCATAGGCTGTGAACCCTAAGCTGCAATAAGCAAAGCAGAATGACCACCTGACTTGCTTTAATCAGGCCATGGCTAATGAAATGTAGCCTGTAGAGTTGCCCATGACACAATGCATAATAAGCTTGGACAGCAGGAGATGGGAGCAAGCACATTTTTTAGGAGATTTAATTAACCCTTGCAGGTTAGGGTTCTAAATTTATTAGCTTATCCAATGTGAAATTCAATTAACCTGAAGAAATAAATAAGGATAAGCTATAAAACTTGTTTGTTATTATTTGTTTAACCCTAGATGATGAAACTGTTTGTTGTAACAACTTGCCTTATGCTGAGATTAAGTTAATTGCTCCTTCATCTCTAGATTTCACCTCTCTTAAAACCAGAAATATTACTCCATATGTTTGGTCTGACCTATACATGGTGCTCTCTAAAAGCTGTTTTTTGTTTCTTAGGGATATTGACTACTTTATTTCTGCCAGATGCTTGAAGCAATTTCAGTGGCTGTGGGAGATGAAGAGATTTGGCTCCAAGCAGGACTGGACATTGACAGTCAGAGTTCCTGGATTCTGCTGCTCTTACTGAAATCACTCCATCTTCTGAGCCCTTGAGCTACCTTGAGGGAATGACACATGAGAGTTTTCTGAGAGCAGCCCATATGACTCAGGGGTGGGCCTCTGTAGTCATAAGTCTTGTGATAACAAAGCAGGCTGTACTTAGTGCAGGCTGAGGGCAGCTCCAGGATGGATATGTAGGTTGCTATGCTGGCAGAACTTGAGATCCAAGGTTGTAATTCACAGCCTCGATATAAGGAGGCTCCAGTCATCACTTCAACCTGTAGATCAGAATAACAGCAAGGGGATGGCTTCTATTGCAAACATTTCAATCTCTCAATTACTTTGAAGGGTATGAGGTTAGAAACAAAATATGTGTTTTTACCATCTTTGTCCTGTTGAAGTGTTGAACTTGCTGTCTGACTAACTTGAATTGATCTCTAGAATAAGCCTTGCCTCTGCAGCAGGACAAGCCTGACTGAAGTAACCAAAGGCATCTTCTTGATGTTGCTTTTGGCAAAGGGCCAGTAGCTGAGAATGGAAGTGTGAATAAGCTTCTTGCTTCAGCCCTGAGTGCTGTATCAGTTTTGAAATGATGTATACACACTGACAGGAAAGGCTCCTGGGCTTCCCACAATGGGTGAAGTCATTCAGGGCATGGGGCTATTCCAGTCCTTTTCAGAGAATCTTTCAGACCCAAGTCATTGTAGAGATTCCTCACATGTGGCCAGATCTGACAGAGCTCTTCCCCACTGTATTATTTGCCATCTTTGAAAGCACAGCACTGAAACTCCTGCAAAAATGCTGTGCCAGGACCAGTGGACTAGAAAAAAGCCTGGCATTAAACTTGAAGGATGGCATTTGTAAAGAGACAGAGAGCTTGCAGGACTCATTGGAGATGTCAGACCTGATTACATCTGTATGAGTTTTTGTTAACAACCTATGGAGTCACAGGCATGAACAGGGAAAAAATTGTGCAACTGGTGGTGAAGCTTACCAGCTGGCTGCTTATCACTAATTACTCCCTGGGATGCCTTTGTTCTCTTTTCATCAAATATCACTATTTCTGCAATATCAGGCCAAAAGGTAATCAGGGGTAACAACAGCCTGTCCTGTCACAAAGGCAGGGTTTGTTACACTCATCCCTTCTGTCATTGCAGTCACTGTCAAGCTGTGTCAGACTCTCAACCACCTCTTTGAGGCCACACTCATAACTCTTTTCATAAAACCAACCAGCATGAAGGGTTGGGTCTGCGTGTGGGAGGAAGGGAAGCAAACTTTACTTCAGTGACTAAAGCTATCAGCCATATCAACAACCCATGCTGTGAAGGCCACCTGCACACTGTGCAATCTGTCTTCCCAACAGCTTCAGAGCAGGTGGTTTTTAATCAAGGTCTCCAGGTGCTTGTTTGTGAAATACTTTGTTTCGAGGGACACATGCGTAGTCTGAGGAGGAGTGTGGTATCTGTGCAGACCTCTGGAATCCTGTACTCATTAGTAAGTAGTGATGATGTGCTTGTCAACACCTATAGGAAAGCCAATTTGTACTAAATTATTTAAACCTTACTCAAACAATGATGATCTTATTTGAGTTGCAGGTGCTCAGCTTCAGGCTGGGGCTTGTGAAAGCTGTTTACTCGTTATGCCTCAAAATACACTTACTGACAAATAAAAGTGTATGTAGGAATGCACAAGACAATATCTTTGTTAAATTTTAGGGCCTTTTCACCAAACACACAAAAGCTGAACTAAGGCAAGTCTTGTTAAGTTTTGCCAAGCACTGGGACCTCCAAGATCCCATTCTCTGGAGTTTTTGCACGACAGAGAACATCTCCAGACTGCAAGTGAGCCAAAGGGCTCTGCTGCACTCTGTGCTGTGTATTCCTGGGGTACAAAAATAGCTTCTGCTTTACCATCAGGTTTGAGGACAAGTTGCAACAGGGGAAAAAAAACGAGTAAAAAAACCCCAATAAACCCAAATCCATTTCACTTAGGTTTGTGTCAGTCCAGCCCTCTGCCTGCAAATCAAGGTAGATAAAGCTTCAGGTGGAATTTACAGGTGTGTGAGGAAATGGCTTAATGGAATAAGGGATACAAGGAGAGAAAGCAGAGGGGGATGTGAGATAGATGTGGACGAGTGGGCAGAGAAGGTGCTAATAGTGTGAAGATGGGAGTATGGGAAGAACTGAACAGCCAGGAAAAAGGAAGTTCAGTTGTGAGAGGATCTAAAAAAAAAGGAGGGATAAAAGGTGGGGCTTGTTTGCATTTTTTTAGGTTGAGTTTGTTCATTTATTTGTTTATTTGTCGTTTTAGAAAAGAAGGAGGAAGAAGCAGAAAGCCATGAGTGGTATAGATTATTGGACTGAAAGATCTAACAAAGAGGATGATTTGGGCAATTCTTTGAACAGACTAGGTGGTAAACAGTTTGTGATATCTGAGGGTTAAGAGGAAGGGATGAAGCAGCCAGGTGAAGGCTTTCATATTCAGGATGCCTTCTGAAGATCATGAAAGAAGAAAATACTTGAGTAAAAAAAGTGTTGGAAGCATCCCAATGCCTCAATCTACCTCCCTCAAAAAAGAAAGTTCTGGACCATGGACCCAAAGAGATTGTGTGTTTGAAAAGGCTCATCATCAGGGAGAAACAGTAAAAAAATTCTCTGGATTTGGAGCTCAGCTGAGATCTGAACTGTGTTAAGAGCTTAAGTTCAAGCCTATACAAGTGAGAGATGGAATGTAGGATGGAATTGGATGGAGGCAATTTCAGGTATCATCATTCTAAAGGTAGTTTGAGAGTGAATAAAAGTTCTGTGTTTGGGGAGGCCTCATACTGTAGGTCTCAGTCCGTAGACAAGCTCTTGGCTGTTATAGGAATGCAGATAATAGTCACTAAGGAAGGGTTAATAGCCCAAAGAAAAGGAAGAGGGAGAAAAAGGAAAGATCATCTGGACAAAGTCCTAGATGGCCAAGTAAAGAAAGCTAATAAAACACAGTGCCCAGTGCAATGTGAAATTTAAACAGGGTGTTGCTGAACAGAAGAAATGAGCAGTTTATGAGGATGTGGATAGAGGAGGAGATTTGGGACTTAGCCAAGAGAAAGAGGTTGGAAAATTATCTGAGAGATGCACTAGCCAAAAGAAGGGGCTAGAAGTCAAACTAGAGACAGCTGTGAATAGTATTAGTGAGAAAGATTCTAGAGTGTTGGGCTTTTTTCTTTTGGTGTTGCAAAAGCCACACAATCTCCTTTGAGAAAGGGGGAAGAAAATGGGAATATTGTCAAGTATGGGCTGTTTAAAGACAGGAAGAACTACAGCATGTTTAAAACAGTGTTGTGACTTTCTCTGTCTTATTTTGTGCCGTTACTGTAGAACAGGAATATTTTGCCAAGTGCAAAGTTCACAGGTATGTCATTTTGCCTATATTCTGTAATTCCTATAATGAATTTCAATCAGCTTCAGTTGGGTTGCAGCACAGCATATTTCAGTTTTCCTGTTCCTGAACTTTCACCTTAGTATGAAAAGTATGTATTTTCTCTCCTTTTTTTTTCCTTCTTAATCCATCACTGACCCTTGTGGATGTCTCACTTCTGTAATAAGTTTATCTCCTACAGTTGTTTTATCCTGGCTCCTTTAGTTTTGTGTACAGTTTGGTCACACCCCTCTGCTATCACAGTTGTTTTAGGAACATCTGAAGTTTTACTTCACCTGCTTAAGTAATTCATGTGAAAGGTGCTGAGTCTGTCCAGTTGCTCCAAAGGACCAAACCAAGTCAGCCAGTTCACTGACCTGAAGCCATCCTCTCAAACCCCAGGTAAAGCTGATTGCTTAATTTAGCCTCTGTGCTGGAATGTTCCCTAAGAACATTGGCCATACATAAAGTTTTCTTGCATTTCCATCATTATTTCCAGCATCTTGCTGGAAGCACTTTATAAATTATGTAATCACATCTTTCAACCCAAAAAATCCATGTACAAAATTCCATGAAAACACTGCTGCATGAAGGAGTATGGGGATTTTTTTTTCCCCGGTCTCTTTAGCAGAAGTTTCATTTTAAGTTTCATTATCTTGTGACAAGGCATGTGAATACAGTGCTCAGCTATAAAAAAAATGACAGGCAGAATGTAAATTTGATTTGTTAATATAATCTTGTTTATTTTGCTTTATTTGCCATGCTGCTATGTTTCTTTATTCTTTTTATGCCATCACACAGCAGATAACCTCTGTTTTCAGTCATGTGGGAATGACTGTTTACTGAAACATGCAGTAACAGTGGAGTTGGCCTTTCTGGAATAAGGAATTAAATGATATATTTTATGTGGAAGATTAGCAAAACCAGTCTGAATGTCAGCCCTTGCTTTACTTCAAAAGTTCTCTGTCTCCCTAAATGTACTACAGCACAGACAACATTATCCTAGCTCTGTGATTGGAAACAGTTTTTTCCCAAGACTTCTTTTGATTTTAGCAGTTGAAATCTGGTTTTATTTATCATCTATAAGAGCTCATTTCTGTAATGGTAGCTGCTTTAAAAGATGAAGCTGTGTCTCTTTTAATCTTGAAAGATAAATGATTTAGTTATTATTTACAGTATTGTCAACAGGTTGATTATTTAATCAAAACAGCTACTTAGTAACGATAGGAAATATAGCAAGGGTCACAGTAAGGTACAGTAAATGCTTGGCTATAAAGAAAGAAGTCTATTGAGATGGTTTCTTTGCTAATCAGAAGCATGGCAAATTTTTAGGCTCATTTTCAGGCTTCATTCCTCAATTTTCAGGAAGTTCATTTAGGTTGCAACAAGGCAACAGTATAGGGATATATTGTTCAGTTTAATGTTTTTTTCCACAAGCAGTAACAGAATCTTCAGCCAAAGAATGGCAGAATAAGAGGATGAGAGAAAAACGTCTGTTCAAATGCCTGCGACCAGAAATCTATTTATGATTTGAATTTAGAATTTAAGAACATATTTTTCTTAAGATTTCTATGTGACTGCCCCTTTTGCAAAGTAACGTAAAGTGTTTGGAGATGTATCGTTTGAGCTGCTGACATAATTAATGATTTCATTAAGAGCATGAAAGGAGGCTCTTGTATTTCCCTGGCTTTAGGAAGCCAAGTTCATGTCCGAACTCTAATAACCAAAGTCACTTTTGCCGATCCAGACTGTTGGTCCTCTTGTTGCAAAATAAAAATTTGCAAGCCAAATATTATACTGGGCGGTGATACTTCCTAACATGTCAGGAGTGTGACATGTTTTTAAATATGAGCAGCTACTATGGATTACAGGCTGGCAGAAAATTTACCAATATTTCACGTAACAATGCAGATGGGAAGGTTGCAAACAGGATAATGTGCTTCCAGTTCAAAGGCAACCAATTTAAAAATTACTGATTCTCACTCACAGTTTTCATATTAGATCCTTGCTTAGGTAGTCTGCACTCCAAAGTAATGTTAATCCTTGAACATTTAAGGCAATCCTAAAAAAACTGCAGTAGGATTTGTTAGGAGTGATTTATGAGTTTGGGACTGTGCCACTTCAGTTATGCCCTCACTGACTTTTCATCTCATGAGACATCCTGAGTAAGTGGACATGATTTAGTTTTCTTCTACCTAGTGAATAATAAAGATACAGCTGCTACAAAATCCATACTTCCAAGTAATGGAGAGAAGGGGAACAGGAGGTGTGCTGAAAGCCAGATTTGTGCACTAGACCTACAAGAGAACAAACCACATAGGAACTACAAATAGCCCAGCTTCAGGGACACTGAAGACATTCCTAGACATTAGGAAACAGTTCTTCACAGAAAGAGTGACTGGCCATTGGAATGAGCTGCCCAGGGAGGTGGTGGAGTCACCGTCCCTAGAAGTGTCCAAAAAAAGACTGGATGTGGCACTTAGTGCCGTGGTTTCGTTGTTGAGACAATGTTGGGTCATGGGCTGGACTTGATGATCTCAAAGGTCTTTTCCAACCTAGTGAGTTCTGTGATTCTGTGACACTACCCAAGTACTTAAATTAAGAAAAGGCAGCTGAGCTTTTCTGGTTCAGAACCAAGCACAGCAGGGCTGGCCCCTATGTCAGGGTTGAAAGGAATTGCAAGATTACATGGAAAACTCCTAGTGTTTGCCTGGCCTCAGACATGATGAACTTTTTCAACAAACATTGAAGTCACACAATGCCCTGCATCAGTTTGCAACACATATTTCTAAATTTTATTTTAAAAAATCCATCTCTTTGATGTTACAGTTATGAAATCAATGACAGAAACCATCCTGCACACAGGCCTAGCATTAAGTAGTCCTTTCAAAAGGGGCAATCACAGGTTAGAACAGGAACTTTTGCACATACCCAAAGTCAGGGAACTGTAAAACTACATAAAGATAAGGGGGAAAATGAGACTGTCTCATATGTCTTTTGCCGATTCATGTTGACATGTGTCGTTGCCTCATCTCAGCATCAGTTCTTGGATATTACATTGAAACAAAAATGAAAGGCAAATGTCTTAGTTTTCTGTGTATGTTTAAAATTTCATAGGACCTCCACTCACACTTACTTTGATATCTAAAGGCTTCAGAGAGCCTAAAAATAACCCTATTAAACCAGAACCAAGGTGCAGCTGGCCCAGTGGATTGGACACAGAGGTTAATATAAAGTGAATCATCTCCAGTTAAATTGAGGGACTGCTGGATGAAATGTACCATCATTTGGAATAGCCACCCATAAACTTATTCTTCCTGAGTTTTACTAAAACCTTTTCTGAGCTTGGTTACAGTGCTGGCATCCACAACATCCTGTGGCAGACTTCCACAGTTTAATTATTATGTTGTGTGAAGAAGGACTTCCTTTTGTTTGTTTTTAATATGCAGGGAACTGAATTCTCCCTAATTTTTCATGTTATGAGAAATAGGGAATAGTAATTTTCTGCTCATCTTCTCTTTGCCATTCACAATTTTGTAAATGCTATTATATTTCTCCTCTGTCATCTGTTTTTCCAGCAGGGAAGTTGTAGTCCATTTCCTTTCTCTTCCTGTGCAAGCCTTGCTTTAATTTATTTTCTCAGAAAAGTTATGCTCTCTATCTCTTCCACTTCTACTGTATCATCATTAACAAAGGACAATGGGAATTGGGAAATTACTCAAAAGAGTGTAAATACATTATGCAAGAATATGCAGAACTCAGATTGCTTTTCCTCACAGCTTTTTAGGATTTCATTTCCATGACAATGTCCAGCTCCTGCAGGTTTTGTCTGCAGTTTTAGTGCTTCTTGTCCTGAATGGTTTCTGAGTATTCTGTCCTATGGGAGTATTTATAAAGAAAATATCATGTTGCTTTCCCCCTCTAAACAATCCAAAGAGAACACAAATATGGATTTTTTTGATTTTAAACAATCCAAAGAGAACACAAATATGGATTTTTTTTATTTATTTTCCTGCTAGACTCAAACAAGAGAATGAAAAGAAAAAGTTTAAATTAAGTCTGCAAATGCTTCATGTAGTTTTCAAGGCTCTAGAAGAACAATTGTCAGACAATATGTTTAGGAAGGAACTTAGATTTCAAAATCTCTGTTTAGTTACTTTTCCTTGGAAGTCCCATTTCTAAAAGTCTGTCTTTTAACTTTTGCTTGGCTGTGTGGTTGCATGTATATATGTGTGTTAGTTTGTGTGTGTGAGCTCATTCACTTTGTGCCTGGGTTAATAAGATATGAGGTCATTCTTTCTTGAGAAAGGGTTTTGTGGTCTGGCTTGAGAAAAAAAAAAGAGCCAAGTTCAGCATTTTGAGCTGTCTCTTGCTGGGGAAAAGCTCAACTTTCTTGTGAAGCCCACTTATCACAGAGAGGTCTGGGCATGGAATGGAATGCTGTGCTTTAGGTTGCTCAGTCCTTATCCTCTGAATTTATGGAACTAATACACAGAAAAAGAAAATGTGATTATTCATATATACCTGTCTCTAGATAGGCTGTGCTTTATATGTAATAGCTAAAGGATGTTTAATAGGTATTTTACATGCATATAGTATACATATGCATATGTGGACATATGCCTATACTTGATATATATATATTTTATATATATATATGTAGATATGGGTTATCTATTTGCAAACAGTAGTAAGTCTGGGAAGTAACAGGAAGATCTTCTCTCTAGGGAGACTCTCTGAAGTAAACAAACAAAGTATAATGTTCATGTTCACTGCACTTTTGAGGACCTGACAGAAATTCCCATGCTGCTCAAATGATGTTATTGTTTTATTCCCACCTTCCATCCCATTAGAGTGGACATCAGCTACACTATTTACTTGAGATGTCCTTTGAAAATTGTAGCTAAAATTGTAGCTACAATTCTATTCTTTGATTGCTTTATTCACATCAGTAGGAGATTCAGGAATGTTTACACATATCCATATGGAAAAGGTACAGCTTTTGTTGTGATTTTTAGCTATGCGAGTGCAAGAACATATGGGGGACATGTGAGTTGAGAGTGCAGATACACATAAATGACATCTGCTCAGACAGAAACTACGCTAAGCAAGAAATTCTCTTCTGGTAGAAAGTGGGCGCAGGGTGTTTCATCCCAAAGGGATTTGGTCTGGGATAGTTTGAAGCAACTGAAAATCCAGGATGAAAAATGTGTAGAAGGAAAAGACTCAGGACTGATCTGGTTAGTGAGAAAGGGTTGGCAAGGGGTTATGAAACCTCATGTCTGGGACTGCATCTTGTGGTAGGGAAACATTTACCACAGCAACCAATGTGTACTGGAGAGAGCTGAAAGTCCTTTCTCTCAGTCAATCTGCTTTAAATGAACTTTCACTTTTATGATCCAAAATGCTAAACTGTACTTGTGTAAACTACACAGCTGCACCTAGAAAGTATCCACTGTGAGGTTTTCCTGGTTTGTCCCAGTGTGCCACACACCTTGTAAGACTAACAGGTGTGACTATAATGCGTATGATTAAATAATAAAATCTTAAAACCAAACTGACATGTAATGGGAAAGCAGACTGACAGGGAAAAAAGTATTTTTTTTACCACCATCATCAAGTCTTGAGTACGTGCCTCTTTCCATTTGCTCTGACTTCAGAGCTGAGCTGCAGTTGCAATAGGCTCCCTTTCCAGTTGACACATCCAAAGAGGAGCACTTCACACAACCACACGCTGAGTCAGTGCTATAGTTTAGTGGGAAAATAGTAGTTGTTGCCCTCTAGGTATTAAAACAATAGCTAAGGCATTAATCATTCTACATTTAAATGCAGAGATGAACAAGCTTTTTCCTTTAAATTAAATATATTTATTTGAGCATTATTTTCGTGTCATAACTGATTCAGTTCTCCCACTATGCTCTGCTAAATGGAAAGTATGCAATTAAAATCATGTAACTTACTGTTTTGTAAAGTTGTGAACCTGTGATTAATGTATATTTTAACAAACTGTTTCCTTTTTTTTTTTTTTTTAAAAATTTTGTTGTACACAATTCTATAAGAATTACATTATCTATCTTACTCTTGAAGAATAATTTATCTTGTAGGAACAGCTACACCTTATAACAATTTTTCCTTTTTCTGGAACACCTTCCTTCTCGGAACTCCAAAAATACTGTGCAGCAGACTTTAAATATAACTTGGAAATTGTAACATGAGTTTTCTTTGAAGCAACGACTTTAAAGGAATGACTTCCATTAGCTTTGATGGCTCTAGATACTGTAACTTTGTTAAAATGGGATGGTATCAAAAAGCATCTCAATACTATGTGTCAGTACTCAATAATGTTTCATGAAAATACACACAGAAAGAGGAAATTACGTCCATCAAAAGCTGCAGCACAATTAAAATGCAATACCTCAAGAAAAGTTTGAGTGGGACATGAATATTAATCTTCTCCTAGTCAACTTACAAGAACTGTGGAATTTTAGATATCAAAGGAGCTTTCCTCTAACTCCTCAAATATTTTTCCAGACAGGGCCTCTTGGGAAAAAAATTTGGAACAGTGTCTTGAAATAATGAATCTATAAGCATGGCTGAGAAATTAGTAAACAGTAATTCCAGACAAAACCCTATTAGTCTTAGTCAGAATGGGGATTTTAAATTTCCAGACCCTTACTTGCAGAATTCCTTCCTTCTTTTTAGATAGACCATGGAAGTTCAGAAGTCCTCATGAGATGGCCTTTGAACCTCTGCTGATACAGCATGCTGAGTTTGAAATTTTTATAGAAATGGGTCCAGAGATGACATGGAAACCACAGAAACTGTGTTTTCCTTTCAGGCCACTGCTACTTTTGCCTTGTTGGAGTGTTTTGAGTTCAGCCCCTGCTGAACAACTGCAAAACCTTCCCGCAGGCTATCATCATATCTAGAGACCTCAGCTAAGCCAGATGTAGCACTCAATTACTATAACTTCTGTTACGACAACTCCATAACTGACTCCGCAGTTGGAAACAGGCAGTTGAAGTCCTGGAGCTCCTGGATTTTGAAGACAGTAGCAGGCAAGCACTGAGTGCCAGAGTGCTGGTCCTGGGAGCAGCCTAAGCACAACCACAGCGCTTGTTCGGATGTTGGGAAGACAAAGGATAGGAATTTGCATGTAGGCTGAGGGTGGAAGTGAGCCCCCGGAGCCACACGACTGATTGAGCTGAAAGCAGCAGTCCTGCCTAGTTCAGGGCAGACCAGATTTCAATCCTGTTTCCTATTTTCTTGAGCGTAGGCTTTTCTTAAGCATCGTTCATGATGCCTTGTGGGTTTGCCATTGCCTCCACCTTCTACCAGCAATGGCATTGCTCCACAGTTCGCTGCCTTCTAGTAACCTTGTGTTGTTCTTTTCCTCCCCATCACCCTCTGTTGCTGCTTTGAGGGTCTAACTTTAAGCACAAAAATGTAAACCAATGAAGGGAACTATGACAACATATGTGACATAAGAAGATAAGCTGGTTTTCCCAAATCCCTTCCCTTCTTTTTTTTCTTTTAATTCAACACTTGGTGTACTATGTTCAAATAAATTTGGTGTATTAGGCTCAAGCTGCCACATCTTCAGGGGCACTAGGAGCTACCTTGTTTTCCAGATTGACACAGGGCTCCTGTGGTAAAGTATAAATGTTTTCCTGTCATTAAAGTCAGCAAGCAATATATAGGTTTACAGAAGGCAGCCATAGATTTGTTGTTTCTTTACCTTTGGAAGTCTCTGGTTGGAAACTAAAACAACAGCCTTCTATCACTAGTTCCATGTATGTAATTTCACATTAGTTACAGGCCTTTTATTAACTTTAATTAACAAAACAAAGCTCTAACAGCCATGTATTATTCTCCATTGATAAAGTTTGACCTCCAGGAATAACAACACAACCAATTTCCAACTGAGTCTCATTAAACAGAAAGAGGTTATTCAGTTCATTAAAAAGTCATCATTCCATGTGTGAACTGGACATTGAAGGGAGACGCACTCCTATGCATTCTATTTCTCAGAGTCAATTTTACTTGTAAGTGATGTCTTCATTATGTGTTTACCTACAACCCTCCCTCTTCTTTTCATTTAATTCGATTCTCTTTTGTTTGTCTACTGCTCCCACACTCTGGATCTCTCATCCCAATGACTTGTTCTGGCTTCCTGATTTCCTGCCACCATACCTTGACCATACAACCGGCTGCTGTAACCCTGTGCCTGTTACACCGAGTCCTCTTGGTGCACTGGCAGAAGCATTTTGTCTGTCCCAGCTCAAGGTAAAGACAGTCAGGGAGATGTTTGGGGTGCAGAATGAAGGCAGACACATTGAATATCTGAAGGTGTTTGTTAGTTGCCAAAATAACTCTGGGTTAAAAAGGGATGATTTTCAACACCTCCATTACTTGTCCAAATCTGAATTTATTAACAGTACCAGTGAAAGGCATGACATTGGCCCTCGGGCAATCCTTGCTTCTGCCAGATTTCAAAGACAAACAATAGAGGTGTTAACATTATTCAAAAATTGACTGGAATAATCTTAGGATGGAAAGCATTAGGCAACTTACATAGAGGGGCTGGTGCCAGCTCCCTCTACAATAACAGTCTCATCTGCCTCACCATGCCCAGGCACTACAGGATCACATTCAGGGCAAAGTGTCAATTACAGCCTAATTTTATTTCACTTTCAGCTTTTCTCACACTCTCTGCCTAACAAAATGGTCTAATCCCATGGATGGAAAGTGGGGAAACAAGGATGTGGGGACAGTTTTATGTCACTTCAGAAGAATGGGCACTAGTGGAGCATGTGGAATAGGATGCCCTTGCACAGAAAACAGCTTCAAAGGCTGTGTAGGCTGCCTGGTGCTTCTCTTTGTGAATGTTTTCTCCTCTCTGGCCTCATTAGGACAGGGTGACTCTCATGTCTCATTGAAATGTCATTAATTAGTCTCACTTCTGCTGTGGGACTGGATTATCTTCTCATTTATTTCAAAACCTGTCTGATGTCTAGCAGTACTTTCTATCAGGTATATGTCTGAGATGCCTGTCTGGGAAAACGAGATTAAGAAAAACAATCAAAACAAATGAGAAAAAACAATCTCTCTACTTAAGCACCTCTATAGTGAACAAGAAACACCTCATAGCACATATAATGAATGACTAGGCTCCCTTCACAGTTTTGTTTGGGGATGAGTTTCACTGGAGAGCTGAATTTATCCAACTGCCTTTCAGTTTCTATTTATTAATCTCATCTAATTCAATGACAGGAAATGAGTAATGAAATTCAGCAGTGACATGCAGCTTATTTAGGCCAAGTGATTCTCATCTGAAGAGAAAGGGGCCCAAACTATTACTTTACCATGAGGTTTGCTCTGCTGATTGCTGATCAAGCAGATAAAATAAAATTCAAAAAAAAACAAAAAAAAAAAGCTTTTATGACAATTTTGGAGCATCAATGGGAGGCAATACTAGAAAGTATTGGCCCTTTAGAGTCTACCATAGCAGATTCTGATAGCCATGTCCTCTGCCACCAGTGGCAATGGGATGGTGTTTATGAGCTGGCCACAGTCAGCAGCAAGATGGGCAGAGCTGAGTTAGCAATATTTACTACTTCTCATAAATTCCAAGAAAAACATGCACACCTGCTGGGATAACGTCTAAAACGGTGATTTTAAGTTTGTTTCCATACTCCTTCATCTGTTGTATGTCATTTCCGAGCTACAATGAGGGGGAAGGAGGAACAGAAGAAGCCAGATGAAGTGAGATATTTTTTTAATTTAAATGTGAAGGTATTGCCTGGAGGTACTTTCAGCTACAACCCGAGGTTTTGGAATAGAAGTTTAATTGATGTGATGTCATAAAATAAATAGAATAAATGTATGAATTGATGGTCTCTCAGTCTGGCTCTCAGTGGGTGGCAGGTATCTACATTAAAAAGACCATCAAGACTGGCACCTCTCTTGTCAGTGTCAGCTCGGGACCTAAGCATTAATTTGGCATGGGGATTACACTGCCCTTCAAGGTGGTCTCTGCAGGTGATGGCTTCAGCACCACGTTATATTCATGAGGGGAGGTCTGGGGGTGGCACAGGAGGCCAAAAGGACTATCAGTGTCTAACCAGAACCTGTGCATGCATCACTGAAAGCTCTCTTCTCCAGCGGTGTCAATCTGACATCTGTCACCACCGCTAAGTGAGCCATTAAAATTTCAAGGAAGATATTTGTTTGTTTGCATTAAATGTTTGGGCGTTTTTTCAAGTGTTAAAGGGCCCCTTGTTAGGAAAGTGATGGTGAGATCAGAAGGGTTTGCTCTGCCATATTAAACATGGTCCCCACACTGGAGGACCGTGTCTGCTGTTACTGTGGGTGAGTTAGTGCTGGAGGGATGGAGGCCATCAGGGGAACAAAGCAAAACATTGACAAGAGCTGGGGGCCACAGAGGAGAGTGATGCCAAGGAACAGAGCTGGCTTAAGAAGGGAGCTGACAAGCAAGTTGCTCAGCCAGGCCTTGAATGGGACAGGACTTCATCTAGAAGGTTTTTTGCCAGATCATAATCTGTCTGCTGACACAATCATACAGGTAATAGGGATTATCCCCATTTTTGTGAGATGAAACTGCTCCTGTGTGGGTGGGGACAGATGTTGTGAAAGCTTGAGTGCTCTAACCAAACCCAAATAAGCATTTGCCTTTACGGTATTACATTGTTACTCCAAATTACGGTCTGCAATTCCAGCTGTTGTGAATATAATAGCAACCTACTGGCATCCCTGTGAAGTATTTGCCAATATCCTCAATCCAGATGTACAGGGTGAGGAACAAAGCTGCTTTTTTAAAAAAAAAAAAAATTACTAGTTTTTTGATTTTATTTAGCAGGGTGTTTTCATATTTGTGAAATATACACCTTCAAGGAAAGGGGAATTTTCCAGCACTACCCCTCAGTCTTCTAAGGTTTAGCTGAAATGCTGTGATAAAAGATGGTGAGTAAGGGGAGGGAAACCTTTTCCAACTAACTCTTGGTGGCTTAATGAGGGTATGTTTTAAAAATATCTATCTACATATGCCATCTATTCTATGCTGAAAAAAAAAAGACTTTCAAGCAACACGTAGCACAAGAATTTCACGTAGCTCTATTACATTGAGGTTCTTTGCCCAGGCAAGCATGATTGTAGGGAAAACTTTGTCTGCCCATGTTCATTCATGGATTCCTGTGAGTATATACATTATTATTGCTAAATATAAACTGTGTCCTAACAGCAATTTTGATCTAAAGAGGTGATGGAGACAGAGGAGTTGTATGGTCTGGGACATTACTCACTGCTCAAAAAAAAAAGTCTCATTAAAAGCCTCAGAATTAATACTTGACTAAAGTAACAATTGTCATAATTATGCCAGGTCTGCACTATTATTCTACACCTCCTCAATATAATGTGGAATTATAGGATTCAAATGAATGCTGCCATGACCATTTCATCACAGAAGTACATGCCAGTTGCTACTTTCCTTTATTTTTGGTATGATCATTGCTTCCCACATTTGGAATAAAAGAAAATTAGTAGGAGTGGGAGAAGGTAAATCCTAGATTCAGTTGTACAGTTCTTACTTTCCTGCCTCCTTTCCCTCACCTCATGTCTTTATCTGGTTAATTTGTAAAGACTTCTCTTGAAATGCCAATTATAACATCTTTTAATGTTTGAGTAATTTAAATAAAATTAATCAAAATTTATTAGAGGAATAGAAAAGCAGCATGTGATAGTCTTGTTAAACCATGCTAATGGATACATGCTGAGTCTTAGTTTCTGTTAAGATGTTTATTTCAGAAAAGTTTTGGGAGTTTTGGGGGATTTCTTTGTTATGTGGGGGGTTTTTTGAGGGGGAGGTAGAAATGAGGTGCCTCTGGCCATGGTCCACCTACATGAAAGTCTGTGAGAATTATTTAAATTATTCCTTTTTGCCACACCTCTTCTCGATTACGCTTTTGTCTTCTCAAGTCTTTATCTTTGCATCAACTAATTGCTTTTGTGGCCACATTTAAGAAATAATCAATTAATATTTCCTTTAATGTTTGGTATTTGCTAAATCTACAAAAGTGTGTGCATTTGTATGTGTATATGGAGATAAATGTATGAAGGAAACCACTTTATGTTTAAATATGTTTAAAATATATTTAAATTGTAGTGAATGGAGTTGCTAGCACTGAGAAAGGTATTAATATTTGTTCTGGAATTCAGAACACCTGAGACTCAAAAATAATCTTAAGATAGAATTCCTGAGATTTAGCAACAAAAATATGTAATAAAAATATAGAGTCACTTCCTTACTTGCAATTAGTTATACTGGGCTACACAGAAGGCATTCTAAATTTTCTGGGAGGTTATACAGCTCTGCTAGCAAGAAAGCAGCAGGAAAGAATCCCCTTTCCTTGGTGACTGGATAAGGACTTTGTGTTTCATTTTGACCCTCAGACTGTGCAATGCCTCACTATGTGTACCCATTTTAAAAGGATAAGAAACTGGTGCACTAGAGAAAAGAGCAGTCAGGATCTACAAATACATAAACACAAAATTTAAACCAGGTGAGACCTGAAGCTGTACAGATTCCTATCACATCTTGACTGAAATTCTAGTCACATATTCACCTCCTCAGTCTTTCTCACTCCTTTTCCCTCCTTTTCCCTCCTTTTCCCTCCTGTCCCTTTCTTTTCCCCTTCCACTTATCTTCCTTTTCTCTCTTTCTTGCTTCCCCTCTCTCCTTTACACCTTCTCCCCCTTTTCTAACATTTTCTCACCCTTTATTCCTTTCCTCACTATTCTCCCTTGCCCTTACATTCTCCTCTTTTTATATTTTTTTTATCCCCTTTTTTATTTTCCTTTTCACATTTTTTCTCGAAGTTCAGTACGACTTCAGACCAGTTCAGGAGACTCTCAAGTCCTCTGGAAACTGTGCCCAGTACCCCCTCCTATTAAGGCTGCTTTACTGCATTTACTGCAGAGCACATAATATCCAAAATCAAAGGAAAAGGACAGTGAATACTTCCCTCAAGGTGGTGGCATCCAATCTGATCTACATGGACATATCACCAAACTTCACAAAAGGAGGCATTTAACTCCTTGTCTCAGGGGAAGGGTGGAGCAGTTGTGTTACACTTAGTTCAGAGCATGATCAAATAGAAAATTTAGCAGGTTGGAAAAGGGTAATTTCTCAGTTTTCATTGTTTAATATCTCTAGTGCTGAAAAGGTGCCTAAATATTTGTGATCCATCTGATGAGAGTCCAAAACCCATTATGGAACAGATCATCACACAACACGTACAAGACAACTGGTGAGCACTGATTTACCTTAAAGAAGTGATGGAAAAATAACACTTCTTCTTATATCCTGCTGTGACAATGGGAACAAGCACAATTATTCCCTCTCTTCTATTAAGGCTTTCTTTAAGGGTGTAAGCAGGCACAGTGTTACATCTGTGACTCTACAGAGCACCTGGTGAAATCTTTATTTTCTGCAGTTGAAAGAATCAGTAGGACCAATCAAAGAAGAGATGGCAGCAATAAAAATAATGAATCTGGTCCTTGCTGACCACACTAAAAACGTTTTGGAGAAAAGAGGGAAAGGGAACATCTGAGCAAAAACTGGTGGATTGTTCCGGTCACAATTATGCTTCCCCTAGTGGTCTTCCTTAATAACTCCTTGTTTAAATCCCAGCATAGAGAGCTCCTGAAATAAAGGCATTTTAACCATAATAAAGGATTTGAATATTTAATGGAGCTTAAATGTATGATGTTGGCACATTGCACAGGCGCGTTTCACTCAAGTATTTTTGGATCATTTTTTGCTAAGTTGGAATACAACTTGAAGGACATTTACCAGATTTCTAGAATCATTGGGTATTCGTTTGGCTCTGTGACATAAAAAACCATCATTACTGTGTTACAGACATATAGTCATATTTGGCTTTCAGACACATGAGGGCTAACTAAAAACAACTTTCAAAGTTTTTGGTATTGCTTCATGTAACTGAGAAGAGACTCTGCTCTTATCAAGAATTACAACGTCAGAGACATGAGTGTGCTCATTTTAAACTCCAGAAGTTGGGATCAAAGTAAGTCTTACTTTACAAAGAGCGATTTGGGTCAGTATTTCTGCCATTTGAAGGCTCTGGTCATGTTTCTATTGAAGTTTCATCAGCTGAGCTGTACCTTCTACTATAACAGACACTTTCCCAGGGATTAAATATGTTTACATTTGTGGTTACTTTGAAAGCACTATGAAGCAGTTTTGTTTAATTAAATTAACATCTATTCTTTTAGTGAAACAGTGTGTGCATTCTCCTTTTTTAATTCATTCTTTACCTTAGGCAGTTTGGATAACATTGTAAGGTTGTTGGAAAAGATTATCTCCACATAGGACTGTGCTAGCTTTGCAAAACTTGTTCTTTCATATCTTCTCAACTCTTTGCTTGGTAGTGAATGAATAAAATGTACCATCCTGTAGGCTAGAGCATATCTAATTGCCATCTATTATATTTCAAGGGAGCTCAACCAAGTAAGTTGTTTCCTTATATTTTAATTCCTTAAAATAAAAGAAGTATCCCAACCATATTATGTAGTACAAAGTAGACAACTTATTTCAACTTCATGCCCCCTATCTTTTTTATTTTTGCCCTGTGAGTATATGTTAATAAAGTATAATAAGTGCTCAGACTTTATCAAGTTGATACATGTTGAGTTCAAAAGACTGGAAGTTGAAAATGAAAATAAATAGGCAGAGTTCCTAAGTGTCCTGGTTTATGGCAGGTTTGTTATCCTTTTTGTATTTTATGTCTTCCATTTCCCTTCATATAAAATGTGGTGTAGCAATATGGGTTTGTTCTCACCATTTCACTTCATCTCAGTCAGAGCAGATGGAGTTGCCCATTGCCTTGAATGAGTGAAATGACATTAATCTAAGCTTTACACTGTGTTTCATAAAAATACCCTGCGCAGTATCAAGGCAGAAACCAACTGCAGGAACCAAAACTTATAGCACCTTTTTTATCTTCTCCCCTTATAATATAGGACATAGCAAGATAAATAATTGAGATACAGAACTGAATAACCAAGTGAACAGGTATTTCCTAGAAATTGGTAACTAGAAAAACACAACTAAAATTGTGGTCAAGAATTAGAACATTCTAATTTTAAAAATTAAGGCTTGAAAAGTGTTTTTATTTTCTAGTTTGTCCAGTGTATAAGTGACTGCAATACAGATAGAAGGATTAGGGTGTTTTGAAGTAATACAGTTTCCCTTTACATTTGTCACAGGGGAAGTAGGTTTCAACAATCTCTTGGCCGTTTTTAAAGCACTGTGATGCCTCTTTCTTAAGAAATGGCTGAAGTCACTGCTATTCTGAATGAGTACAGGACAGTGGTATGGGAAATTTCATAACTGACACAGCTTCCTTTTAGTACGTGTAATAAATGGGATTTCTAGATAATACATTTCCTGTATTATTAGGTAAGTCCTGCTCGGAACTGGATGAATATAACCACAAGGATTTGGTGTCCTTCCCAGATTTCCGTCTCTTCTTCCTTCTCTGACACTGACACTGCCTCTTGCCTCTTGCCAGCCTGTCAATCAAAAACCAAAATAATCCCCACTTTTCTTCACCTGTACATTCACCAATTGTTGCTACTTCCCCTTTCTGTGTGGCATTTGCAGGCAGAACAAAAGAAGGGATGTTGCCTTGTGTCATTGTTTAAGTTTGAGGAGAAAGAACAAGTGTGACCTCTTGGTTAATGAAGGTACTGTTTATCCTAAGGTGTAGTCATAGGATTCAAGAGAGGCAATTACTTTGCTGCAGGCTTCCTTTCCACTCAGCTGTATGGGCCAAATTCTGCTCCCAACTAATTGTATGAAGTAAACATAAAGCCTCCCTCCAGAACAAAGCAAACTGTTATGGAACTCATTTAGCAATATGTATTAAAGCACTGGTAAAGAGACAAGAGCAGATTTGCATCTCTGGTATTCATCAAGGTTCAGATAAATGGTCCTCATAATTGGTTGTTTTGTTTTCTTTTTCTATTTTCACCGTAACCTCAAAACAAAAAAGAGATATCAGGAGAAACACGTACAGAGCTAGTGGAGAACTATCTGACACGACTTACTGTTTATGGAAAACACTGACCCGCTGAAGTTAATCTTTCCTTGAAACTATATTAATTGTGAGGAAATAAGAGTCAGGAACAAATTCTCTGAAATATGAATATAAAAGGTATTGAAAGAATGAGACACCTTGGACCACATGGCTCCTATCAGAGACAGAATAGGCTCAATAGATTGATCTGAAGTAGGCAAAGTAGGGATCTACTCTTGGATCTTGGAGCCTCTGTGTGAAAGTCATTGGGAGACATTGAGATTGCTGAGCAAAGCAATTTTCAAAACATATTAGAGCAGTCCCCAGCTCTATCCTACTGAAACCTGGAATTAAAAATGAAGCAAAGAAGAGAAGAAAGGTGACAAGGAAGATTGATATTCAGGATATATTAGACATTTTCTACTCCACTTGCCTTCTATGCAAATATCTCCCAGTAAGGGTTTAAACTTGGGGACATAACATGTGTGGCAGGTCTCTGTCCAAGCAAACTTTATTGATTCCCATTTCTCTCACCTTCCAAATCATCTTCTGAGCTCAGGTCTCTTTTCTAGGAGTGAATGAAGCTGCACCTCAAACACAATGTGTGTCAAACAGAAGGGGGCACATCTCCATTGTGCACTTCTTTTACATCTGAGAGGTTTCTGGAGATGCCTCTGGGCAGCTGTTTGCTAAACTTGATCTACTGCAATCGATTCTTTCTCTTATTGACCCTAAATGTCCTTTGTACTGGCATGAGCAAACTGTTATGGAACTCATTTAACAGTATGTATTAGAACATTGTTAAACACTGATATTCATCAAGGTTCATAGTTGTTTGTTTTGATTTTGGTTTTGGGTTTTTTTTTCTATTTTCACCTTTCTCTGAAAATAACCTCAAAACTAAAGAGCCAGGTTAACAGCTTTTCCAATCTCTGAAAGAGTGCATTGAACAGAAAGATTTTAACAATTTCAGTCCTTCTCAAACTCAAGAAGTGGAGACCTCAGATCTTAGAGTATACTTGCTATAACCTTGTTCTTTATTTTATTCTTTATCTCTTTTTAATCACTAAAAGTTGCAAGCAATTGAGTACATTCTACTCAGGCTGAAGGTCTGATTTTACTCTCATCTCTTCTGCTTAACCCTCACACCCTTTCAGACTCATGTGTAAAGAGAAATAAAAAGACTAAGGACTTGCATGAGGTAAGTTGAAGTCCACAAATATTTCTTTCAGGATTGTGAAATATGCTAATCTGTATATTGAAATCTATGGGCCTTAACTAATTGCAAAGTAAAATTACTACACAAATATTTCAACGTAGCTTGTGCTCCCAAAAGCTGGAAATCCACCATTCTAAAGTAATCTTTTGTTGTTAATAACAGATACTAACACAACACAGCTGGAAATTCTGAGTTCTAATACATAAATTACTAAAATTATCATGGGAGGAAAATAAAGAGGTGGCAGGTAAAGACCTAAAATATCACAGAGGAAAAGACCAGATCAGTGCTAAGCTGGAATGTGATTTTTAAATATTTTGGTACCTGGGTGAATAAGAAATGCTCATACAGAAGTGCCACAGACCATAATAAAGATTGTGAAAATGGCATATCAACAAAAATGAGAAACATTTTATACCTAGGCAGGTTAAAAGGCCCTTACAATTAGGTGCAGTGCTTCCAGAATAACCAGTCCACAGAGGAATGCTACTTGTATTTACACAGGTTGAAACTTATTGGATTACGTTTACAAAATACTCAAATTTCGGGTCGAAGTACTTCAGAAAATTTCCATTGTATGTATGAATATGTAAAGTATTTGCATGCATGCCATGATCAAGTACACTGGTAAATCTAAGGCTGGATCAGAGAGAACAGACACCAGTAACTGTGTAGATAATCTCACCTCAGTAATTAAAAAAAAAATCATAAATATATGCAAAAGCTTACAAAATTTAATTTTTGAAAAGCTTTGAAAGATATCTTTCCTTCTATTTTGAGCATGTAACATCCCATCTATTGTAAATACATGTGAAATTCAAGAGCAGAATAAAATAACACAGCTCTTTCAGGCAAGGCTATTTTTTAGATGAATTTTAATTACATTGGTCTTTAATTAGTTTTATTTTGGGCCCTAACATTGCTAGAAGCAACAGTTGTGTGTTACACTGGGATGCTGGGAAATTCCCTCTTCCAAAAGATATAAAGTTTGCTTATCTAACCCTGGAGAGCTTCAATTTATCAAACTTTAAGATAATTAACTGTTTATGTATATTTATATATTTGTACATGTAGGTACAAAAGCTGTGGCCTGTGATAGAACCTTGCCCAAGCTGAGCCTCCTGCAAGAATATCAGAATTTTTTTTGTGGTTTCTCTCTCTGATATCAAAGGAGATGGATTAGTGTGTTGTAAGCAAATTATGTGGCTGAAATTAAATTAGTATATCTATGGCAACACCTTTCAAAATTAAGGAGAAAATGTTCAGAATGTTTTCTGAAGAATGAAATAGAGTTGACATTTGAAAGGATCCCAGAGGCCCTACAGATAGTGGGTTACAAATTGAAAATAAGTCAATAATTTAATTTCAAAAAGGTCAAAAGTCCTACTAGGTTCTGTGAAGCAGTGTTTTGCTTTTGCTACTCTCTTTTGCACAGGCTGAAAAAGTCAAGAGGACAGCATCAAAAATGATTTGAGGTCTAGAAAAAAGATAGTGTAAGGAAAAATTGAATTAATTTTGGATTAATTGCCTACAGAAAAAAAAAAAATGAGGCAGCTCATCTAAATGTGTGATCACCCAAAAATTTTTCTATAAAGTGCTTTCCAGTGATTTGGTCCCAAGGTGTGAGAGGGGCTTATGGGGAGTCACTTTTATGACCCATTTTAAATATGCCAGAGCTGCAAATTTCTATGCACAGACCTGTTGTATGTTCCTTGCAGGAGGTTCCATGTACTTGAAGACAGTGTAGAGTAGGTTTAATGTATGTGTTTATTCAAAGCACAAAAACAGGAGGGGAAGTCAGTTAAGATGCTGCCTTAATAATAAAACTTTGGCTAGAGTGTAGTCAGATAGTTTATAGCCATAACACAGTGTTCCAGTTCATCTGGCCATATGTTAGTGCTCCATTGCCTTCACTGGTGTTCCCTAAGCTTCAGGTGAGTTAAGCTTTGTGATTTGGCTGTCTGTAAATCCATCTCTGTGCATGCATGGTTTTGTTAACTCTCACGAATTTGATAGCAACGTGCTCTTTTTTTTTTGCTTGTTTGTTGTGTTTTCTTCTAGGACATGAATTTTGTCCCTAAAGTTTAAGACATTGTCATACTTGCTTTTTTGCTCCAGCAAAATTCATGACTATGAGTTTGCTCGAGCTGGAACGACATGAAAACATAAATGAGAAATATTACCATTTTATTTAATGGAAAACATCCAAAATGCTCCTTAGGGAGACAGCACTGGAATGACTAATTCTGGCTAATAAGTTCCTAAAATTGAAAGATAAGTGTGTATGGCTTCAACTCTTGCAACTATGGGAGGAAGAAGACATTGAAACCTCTTTCCTAGTTTTCTGCTGTGAGAATGTCCTTCTGGTATCATGTCTTAACAAAGCCCCTTATTATTTTCAGATCCAAAATTATGAGCATAGGAAACCTGCATAACAGAGATTCAGACAGCAAAAATGTTACTGATTCACAGAGGGTGCCCAGATTTCCATCCTAGAGTGCTTTAAATGCAGCCAATAATAGGAAATGCTGGAGCAAGACAGATTTCAGGCAGACAGAGTGATTTGGTGTGCATCATACCTGCTAAATTCTTCAGATATTCAGTGGCACGTGGAGACCCTCTTCTTCTGACCACGAGCACATATATTTCTCTCCTTCTTTGAAAGCCACACTGGGTTTATCTACGTGGTATTTTCCAGGCTGACAGGAGCCTGCTTGGGCCACTCTGTGAGCCACCATGAAGCTTCCATTAGCTCAGCTGGGAGAGAAGTGTTATTATCTTTGGCACAGCAACATTAGCTCAGGCTCAGCACTGACCACATTCTAGTCACTGACTGCCTCTCGTCTGGGCAGCTCACAGAGCAAGGAGGCTGGGCTGGCAGCTGCTCAAGGCACATGCAATCCTGGCTCTTGTCTGCAAACCAAATGGCATGTCGGCATTCCCACCATGTTAGGTTAGGACATTGAGGGAAATAAAAAAAAAGATTGTTCAAAGGCTTAAAGAAGTGACTGAGTATATGTAGTGCCTGCTGAGAAAAGGCACATGAGGTGAACGCATGGTTTCACAGTCTGAGTAATAGTTTACTGAGGTATACGTAAAAAACAGGGTGGATTTGTGTAACTACAAGCTTACCTTTCAGACCTTGTCCTCCTTCACTTGAGAAGATTTCCTCAGCAAGGGAAAGATCTGAGTTCAGTACAAAAGCAATTGTTCATTGTGCAGTTTCTGTATTGTCTGTTGGCATGGATCAGAGCCAAGCTTCTTCAGGTTTTCTGGGCAGCCAACCACTATTCTACTGTGCTTTCACCAGTCAAGGAGGATTTTCATAACCCTTGGTGTGCTAGATATCTACGTGTGAAATCCGATTTTAATCTGTCTCTATAAACATAGTAACATATCACTAACTAACCCTTAGGGCGTTAATGCCTGAGGTAACGTCTGGATTTGATGCTCCTCCCCTCAATTGCTCCTTGCTTCCTCTTTCACACAAAAGCTTCTTGGCTCAGAGAGTCTGGTCCCTCATCCTTGTGAGAGTTTTGCTTGTATGCAATTTCTCTTTGCTCACACACAGTGAACGCCACTGATGCACTTGCAGAAAGAGCAGAGGGAAAATTCTGTGATGTGACCTTGTGGCCCCATGGCAGCACCTCTTCCAGAGAAGAAGCCTTTAGGGTACTTGGTAAGATTGCAGTATGCTAAGTACTAGTGCTCTACCCGATGACTAAAGCTGATTTGGAATCAGACATAAAAGGCTTGAACACCCCTCTGAAAAATGGTATAAATAAGCTGATTCACATCAAGGAGTCAGATGTTTGGCAAAGCTAGTCACAGTGTGGAAAAAAGAACAAACTTTAGCGTTATAGGAATAATAACCCTTCAAAGTAGCACCTGTTGGTAAATACTGGCTTTTGAAAAGGCAGTTCCAAGGATCTGATGCTACCAACCCTCTGTTGAATCCTATGAAGAATAAGAAACAACAGTTGCCCAACTTGATAACACATCTTATTTCAGATGAAATACATTTCAGTTTTTGTCTCTTGTTGAACTCAAAGACAAGCACATGGACAGATTAGCTCCACTTCCAGATAATTATAAAAAAAGAGGATCTCTCGTGCTGGGTGACTTTCTACTGAAAATTTCCTTTTTCAGTCAACATGCAGGTGTTTTGTTTTACTACACAGCTTGCAAGCCTGGATTTTTAATTACTGCTGTACCTGCACAAGCATTGGGGTCTGTAAATCTACAAGGTGGTGACTGAAACCCGGGCACATCATACTTGGTAAGAACTCACTCTTCTCGTAGGCAGTATTTAGATTGTTTCTAATGAATGTAGTTAGTCCTTCTGTCGTAACAAACAGTGCCCAGTCTTGCACATGTATGTTGTAATGCCTTATCATCACCCTCTCATTAATGCATGAAAATCATAGAATGCAGAAAGGTTTATCAGCCTTCTGTTGCATAACTCAATGCTGACGTTGTTCCATCATCATTCCTTAGGGAAGGCAGCAGAGAGGAGCTGCTACTGAGGCAGTTGATTTTGGGCCATCTCTCCAGACAAAAAGGCCTCTTCTGTTTCATATCAGGTGGAGTATAAAAGTTTGACTCTTCCAATGAATGTGCTGGAAAAGTCATCTGCAAAGAGCAGCAGAATAGAACCAGGAGTTAGGTGTTGCTGCTAACCCACCATAAAAGGCCTCTGAGACATGGAGGGGTTCGAATTTGCTTCAGGAGTAAAAATACAGTGAAGATAATTAACTAGGCATCTCTAAGTCCTCTGAGGTAGTATCTTCTGCTTGACTAAGGTTAAGCTGCAAATTTGCCTACATGTACAGCTCAAAGGGATAGTACTTGAAGAGTTACAATACACAAAGAAATAGCTTTTGTAGTTGATGAAGGCTCTAGTTCTTTCTCATTGAAGTCTGCAGAATTCCCCATTGATTTGAGTGGAAGCAAAATTTGGCTCTAACTACTAAAGCAAGGCAGACATTTTAGAACCACAATATCACTTGGTGTAAGATACACTTTATTATAATAATTATTGTGTTGCCTAATGGCAAATGAATAGTATTGACTCTTACAAAATATATTTTTCTTTGCAAATGTTTATATTGTCATCCAGGAAAGGGGTTGCCAGAAAGCTCTGTCCTAAAACTGTTAGGATTTCTTAGACTCAACAGAACCAGTGTATAAAACTGGGCATTCATTGCACCTTATTTCAACTTAAAATAAAAAAAAAAAAAAAGGTAGAGCGACATAAATTTCATATATAACCACATGGGATGTTTCACATAAAGGAAGCAGATCTTCAGAGTGGAAATTTCTGATCAGAACTCCTTAGCTACAGTTTGCAATGGCTGTGTAAATAAAAAGAGTCCTTGAAAACTCCATATTGGGTGGTGACCTAGAAAGTGAAGTGAGAGCAAGACAATACGAGGAAAAAAACCAATACAGTATGAGACTGGTAAAAAAGCAAATTAATCTGTTCCACTTTTCATGCAATTAGTAGCAACTAGAAAGGCAGTTTTCACAGAAGGAACTTTGATTGAACATGTGGCCTTCCTTGCTGGTGGTTTCATCAGGTATAGACTAAGTATAGAAGTTCCACTGATTTGTGGAATTATTGCTTCTCGTTAAAGAATTTAACAACTGCTTGGGTGAGATAAACCTGTGTATCCCTGAGGCTGCAGGTGTTATGTAGGGAAAGTTTCTAAAAGTGTATTTTAATGAAATTTACAGAGATATTGTGGGCTTTCTGTTGAACCCTTATGAAGTGAGATGTTCTCACTAAGGAATGGTAGCACACATTGCTAAGTTCACAGCAGTCCTTTTCACTAAAACCTATACACTAGCTTTACTCAAAAAAACATTCTAGAAGCCTTAGGAAACTTTCTTTGCCCATATAATTTAAGCATTATTTAAGTGCATAATTTAAGAACATCCACATTGGTAAATATGAAGTCTGATGGAGTCTCCCTGCCCCAGCCTGTGTTGTTAGAGCTGAAAACAGGGGGAGATCCTTTGCTGTTTGATTTTGAGGGATACATGAAAAATGATGTTTCAGGAGTGTAGGAGCTGCCTTCAGCTCTTTAGAAGTAGGTGTGCCTGCCACTAGTATCTGTTCCCTGTGAAGTCAAGGACCTGCCAGGTAGGGAATGCCTCTGGAGACTGTCCACTGTCTATCAGGGGAAATAAGATGGTTTTGAAGAAATCCCGTTTTCATGAAAAACTAAAAACCGCAAAACCCCACAAATCCAGATCTAACCACACAACAGAAAATACATAAAAATATTAATATATACCACTTTGCTTTCAAACAAGAAGCAAAGTTAATTAATATGCAAGTTCTATGAGAAGCAGGAGGAGAGCATCCCCTGGAATGATTGTATTATCTGGCAGATATGTAAGATGCTACCTATCTTGTGATATGTCAAACACAGAGCAGAACCACGGCTTTTCCTTCCCTAATTCACATGGTTTACAACTACCAAGAAGGCACATCTGAAAGAACTACACTGATGGTACAGGAAAAAATTACACTGATGGTATAATTGTGGATGGCGTGTTGTCAAGCATGTTCTCTAAGCTGGGGACAGAAATGAGAAACAAAATCTTCTCCATTCAAATATTAAGAGTCCAGGAGGTGACAAACATTTTTCAAACTAGGAATAATTTTGATGGAGGAAGCATGAAACTCTGGCATGACAACTAGCAGGGTAACTAGCCTGCTTCCCAACATCATGGCAATGGAGGATTGAGTTTGGAGAAGCTTGGGAAAATTTCCTGGGGGGAGACAGAAGGAGAAAAAAGACTCCAGAGGTGAGGCAGAGCCAAGTTACAGGGCTGTGACAGCAAGGTGGAGGCAAGCCCACCAATTCAGAGAGGACATGCTGCAAAACCCTTTATTAAGCAGGGCTACATCTACTGATGACAACAAACCCAGAGACTCTGCCAGTAGGGCAGAGGGCCTCCAAAGCATTCAGACTTCCAGTATTTGCGTGGGTTGGACAAGTTTACTGTCATCCTCACGTGGATTATAGAGAGAAGATAAACAGGGCACTGTGATTCCACCAGTGCTCTCCATGCTGGAGTCCAGCTGATCAAATAGATTAAGCAAGAGTTATCCTTGAAGACTCCACAGGTCAATAGAACTTGAGGACCAAGTTGCACCACATATCATGTCAGGGTTGTCACAGTAAGCTCACAAACAAAAAGTAACAGGGGATTGGCAGACATACCTCTAACCACAGGGTTTACAGCATGGTACTGACAGTGTGGGCTGGATTTTCTCGTAAAATAGATATTGGATTGGATGGGGCTTGGGGAATGCCATATAAAAGGTGAGCCAGCCTGCTGCGGTTGAGAAGCATAGACTGTTGAGATGCACAGACGCTGACTCTGAGGTAAGATAGCATCATTGGAATAGTCAGACTGATTTGGGGACCCTTCTGACATACAGCAAACAGCAATTGTTTAAGACTGCTCAAGAGCTGAGAGTGCTGAACGGCAAGACGCTCCCTTGATGAGCAGTAACTCATGGGCAGCATGTGGAAACCAAGACTTCCATGTGATCACAGCAAAGTGGACTGGCAATGCCCAGCTGCCACACATCTCACCCGTGAGGCACTTGGATCTCCCCTGAACTGCAGTAGGCTGTGCCAGAACCTCCCTCGGAGTGGGAATGATTCTTGGAGCTCACAAACCCAAAGCTTGCGGTACTCAAGGAACTGTTGCTGATGGCAAGGTCTACACTGATACCCTGCCCCCCACATCTCCGTGCTCCTCGAGGTGAAACCCTTGCCTGTTGGGAAACACAAAGGGATTCGATGTGAGTATTTCCCTGAACCCGAGGGGAATTTTCACGGGTGCCTTTACACACACAGAAATAGGCATACACATTGTTTTACATGTGTGTATGTGTGTGAACTGATTGTGGTATGAATGTTATTATCTAAAACCTACAGCTCAGTGATTGTGACAATTGTAATGAACCTTATTGAATCACTTTGTAGATGTTAAAGTACTCATTATTGCACTCATATCCTTTGCACTCTTTTCCATGTAAATCATTCCAAATTGGTTCTAATTTGGTCTTCCTTCAACCTGTGTAGTAATAGAGTGAGCCTTGCCATTGACCTTTGCAAAGCTGCATTTTCACAAATTCATATTAAACATTGCATTTACCAAAACCTTTGATGGTGTTTCTTTAATTCTAGCAGAGAAGGCCAGACACAGCCACTATGTCTGGGCCAAAAAATAAAAGCTATGCTGATAAATCAGGTGTTTCACAGAGGAGACAGGAGAATGATGAATGGTTCTCCTGTTGCTCAGTTTACCAAGAAGAATGATATGGAAAGACTTGTTAACAGATTATATAAACCTAAATGGAAAGGAGAAATTTGCTAATAGAGAGGATGTTCTCCTGCAGATGACAGCACTTTAATGTGATGAAGCTGAATATGAATGAAGCTTGGAAACTGAGTGTGAGTTTTAGAAACAGTGTATCAAAGAATTCTGTGGATGGAATTGTGTAAATCATGGGAAAACAATCAGTCAAAAATCCTTACAAAGAGAGAAAGAGAGAGGTGGATATGGCTTTCTCACTCCACATTTCATGGCTATTTGAAATACCAATATTGTGGCATTTCTTTTTTTATCAGCATCTGAAGATAAATGAAAAGAAGTGGATTATGTTTGCTAAACTTGTCTAAAGATTTACATTCTTATTAGCTTCACATCAGCAGTGCCACTAATGGGAAGAGAATGCCTTTTCCAGACGTATTTCCTTCAGTACACCTCCTGTAGGAAATCTAAGTCTCTTCTCCAGAAAAAATGTATAATATATAGAAGAGGATGATTGCTTTACAGTATGAAACTGAAAGCTACATTTCAATAAAACAGGTTGGTTCTTCTGGGAAAGGGACTGCTACAGTGATAAATCATAAAAAGCCGTGGTAACATCAGGCTGCACTAACAGCTGTTGGGTTTTAAAGTGTTTACAGGTGACATTGGCCAGTGAGTAAAACAGAGACTTTCATGATGCCACAGTTTTCATTAATCTGATTGTTAATTTGAAATTTTTGATTAGTCAGAACTATTTCAAAAGGCTTGCATTCTATACCAGTGAGGGAGTATGCCCCTAGGGGAAGCATGAAAGGCTTTTCCATCAGAATAACATTTATTAATCTTTAGACTAGTCCAAGTAGAATCAAGATACACTCCTATGTTCTATATCTTATCAAAGACCAGTGAGAGATGAACTGAAACACACTGAAATATTGTCTTGTTTCTTAGAAGAAGATCTGATCATATACTTGTATTCAGACAACAATTTAATAGGTATATTTTCCTATAGTCAATTAAGACCATTTACAACACTTCTCCATTTAAAGAAAAAAAAGCTTTGCAGGCAGACGAGAAAGAAATATTTTCCTGTAGAACTTCTGAGGAATTGTCTTATCACAAATACTAGTTTTCCCCTTAAGACTCTAAATTGGTCATGTTGACATAGAAAATTGAGTGTTGTGACTTTTTTTGTTGTCCTATATGGAGAGGATTATATATATTGTATATTGCACATTGTACAGGATTCTATTACATATTTCTTTTGTCCTATATATGGTTAAAGCAGATGAAAGAACTACAGGTAGTTTTCAGGAGGTTAATCTCTGCCAGTCAATCTGTTGATCTTAAAACCTATGTATTTCCTGGTCCACAGCAACACACAAAATTACTGGGCCAAATTTTGACTGATAGATTTTAGTAGAAAGAAAAAAAACCACACAGATTAGAAGTAATGCCATAGTAATTAAACCCAAGAAACACACAGATAAATACTACACAATCTCTTCCCTCTGACCCAATACCAATTCAGGTCGCCTTCCTATGCGAGACTGTACCTGTCCCAAATAAACAAAATCCATGCCATATGCAATAAACATTTTGAAGACAACCTACCTCAACTGGAGGAAACTGAGAATATGCTGAAAGCTATTCCACTAAATAAATAATGTCTCAATTATGCCTATTAGCATCAAAGGAGAAAACAAATTACTAGACAATTTTAAAACAGTCCTAACATCTTATCTTAAACTAGTTTGTGTCATGTCAGCAAGGAGAGCAAGCAGCACCTTTATAAAAGGGGTTTAGGGCACAACTAAATGCAAAGAAATGATTTAAAGTCGTTTTTTAACATAATGGATGAGAAAATTTTTGCCTGCAATGCTGCTGGGTCTACTTTTATGTAGGATGCTTATAAGTATAGACATATTCCCTCAAGACCAGTGGCTTCATCATGTATTTCCATTAATATCAAACAAGAATATTTCAGCATCTATGCTTTTTACAAAATACAGGAGTGCAGTAGCATCTTTTCCTACAAGCTAAATGCCCTTGATCTCCCTATTCTGTTCATCTCCCCTGTCTTCTCTTACCTTTTATTTTACCTCTCAGTTACTCTCAAAATCCACTGGAATTCAACTGTGGAAAAAAAAGTATCTCTTTACAACATTCGAGTGCATCCAAGCAAATGGAATGAGCCTTCCTTACCCCGAAGATATGGAACAAAGGAACTTGAAAATTGCCATGTGGTCAGGATTTCTAGCCAGGAGCTTTTGAAATGCTGGGCAAACAAAGGCAATATCTAATGTCAGAGCTGATGTTGCATCACAAGTCATTGGGTAGCTACTTAGTGCTTTTTTTCCTCCCCACACGCTGTATTTGTTGTTAGAAGAGTGGTATTTACTGTTGCACCTTCATGCATGCAAGCACACACAAACTCACCCCTTTTTCATTATCCTAATATTTCTATCATTCCTAATGTGATTGAAAATTTCCTGGAAGGATAAATCTGGACTTAGGGAGGCGCCTTTTGTGGGTTCCAAAAATTTCGGGTTGATTCATATTTGTGGAACAGGCATTTCTCAGCCCACAGTTTGAATTGTATAGGAGGTTTGGGGTTTTGCTTTTAGAGGGGGGATTGGAAACATGTCAAAACCCTTCTGTGCTACATTCAGGAGCATGAAGCATGGCCTGTTGTGGTGTTTCACATCCCCGACCAGGCAGAGTCCAGACTCTGTGGCTACATGAAAAACAGCCCCTGCACTTCCTTCTGTGTGTGTGTGTGCTGCCGAGTGCTGACAAGTATTGGGCAGAGGGGGTGACACTCCAATTCCACCCTGGTGTGTGAGTGGAAGAGTGATGAGAGAAGTAGCATGAGCTGGCACTTGGGCTCAGGAACCTCAGTGGTGCCGCCTGCTCATCTCAGCAAAACGAGCTCAGAAGCAGGAGTCACAATTTCACAGGTATTTCTCCTGAGAAAGAAACACCTTTTGGCTCTGGGTTGCCCAGAGAGAAGAGAACAGCTGCTTGAAGGTGCTGAGAACTATGGAATGGTAGAAAAGAGTCCCAGAAGAGCCAGGTTAGTAGGGAAAGGCCAGATGAGGTTTTTAAAAGCACATAATAAATTGTGAAGCCATGTAATAAATATTATTTAGTGCATGGTTCTGCAGTGTATCCTATGATTCCAAGCTTGCTGTGAGAATAACACCATCCATATATTTATGCACATGCTCCATAGAGCATTTACATAAACACTTCTGTAAATAGGACCCTGTTTACAGACATACATCCTGGTGTGTTTTGAAATACTCCTGACTTTTTTGGTACTAATTTGGTATTATATTTATTAGTATAAAGATAACAGTGGAATGAATAAATGTTCCTCAGCATTGGAACAGCTTCATCTTTGGCTGTTTACAACTTTTGCACACTTGTATAAACCAACTGGTATCAAGTTTAAAAGGAATCGTATCAATGACCGAGAAAAATCAAAACAGATGCTCATTACATTTGTCTAAGATAAAATTAACTGAACCTGTCATATTTTGTGGGCAATTCTTCTAACATCTGCAGAACAAAGCAAATACACTTAATGCACTACAGCCTTTAGTTTATAGGTCAGATATGACTTCTCAGGGCTATTGTGTTTGTGTTTAAAAATCTTGGAGTTAACTTTGAAAACAATAAAGCTGGAAATGTTTATTTTTGTGGCCTGAGATAATCATCCTTCCTGAGTTTCAGTTATTCTAATTTAAGGTTTACACTCGGATGGAATAACCAGACTCAGAATAAATAATTCATATGTTCAGACGGATGGGGGAAAGGGAACTTAGGAAGGGTAATAATGAATTTAACTGTTACCTCCTGATACTGGAGAGGGATCTCTGTCTTAAACTGATCTGCCTCAGAAAAAGGCATGCCAGTATGCCTCCAGAGAAGGCATCTATCTTCACTGCTGTACAATTTGACTTGATTGGAGAAATTGATATTTCTGCCATACAAGATAAAGGTGTGCTGCCAGGGCTGTAACAATGCCCACTGCTAGTTCTTCTTCATGCCTCAGATTTTCTAAGCAATAGAATAGCTTAAACATTTATCCTTTTTCAGGTATCTAAGCATTTTGTGGCAGCCCCACAACAAATTCGGGGTAGTGTCACTGTGCCTGGTGATGTTCCACACGACGATGAAGGCCAAACACATCCAGGGATGTATTAGCAAGAATGTTTCCATTGGGCCATCAGAAGTGATTCCTCCCTTCTGCCCAGCCCCTGTGAGGCAGCTCCTGCCCATTATGGGCTTCCCATGAAAGAAAAATGTTGGCGTGTTGCAGTTAGTCCATGGAGCACGAGATGTGTGAAAGGGGCTGTTCTGCTGGATTTGCAGAAGAAAAGGCGAAGTGAAGGATGGCTGGAAATTTCATTTTTGTCTTTAGTTACCCATAAGGGGACTATAGAGAACACAGAACTAGACTCTTCTCAAACTAGACTCTTCTCTTGTGCAGTGAAATGCAACAGCTTTCAGGACATTCTGGTTAGACGTAAGAAAAATGTATTCATTTGAGAGGCACCACACTGAAAAAGGCACACACACAGCCTGTTGGATTTCCTTAAATTTTTAAAACTCAGTCAGACAAATCCCTGAGCCACTGAATCTAGCTTCAAAACAGGCCCTGCTTTGGTCTAGAGACTTCCAGAAGTTGGAAGTGGCCGTGGGTTACAGAAACAGAGTTCTTTGGGAATTTCCCATCTTCCTCTTCTTTATCTTCACATTTTCCAAACTTGTAATCTTCGTCTCACTCCTTCTCACAATTAAAACAATCTCACATTTGGAGAGTGCAAGTACAAGTCAGAAGATGAGAAACCAGGTATTTCATGCACCATTCAGCTCCTAGAAATGGGAGCTGTATGTTTGACCTTATTCACAAATTTCTGACTATTCACAGACTGTTACTACAGCAATATTTTACCCAGTTCTACACTCTGTATGGTTTTTTAATATTTTTAAAATAATCTTTCAAATCTTTTTTTTTTTAGTCTTTCAAAAATGGACCAGATTTTGCTTTGTTGTTTTGAGCGATGGAAAGAGGTGGCAGCAAAGGACATGCTCAATCCAACACTGTTTCATGAGGACTTCATATGTTTGGGAAAAAACCATAGAGGATCAGAAGAGAGATGGTTCTGATCAGGTTTGTCTTGTGAGTCAATTTGTGGAGTTTTTCCCATCCCATTATAGTTTGCCAAATAAGCTACAGAAAAAAACACTCAGAGCAGGGCAATTCCCATGTGTGCCTGGAGACATGGGAAGGAATCCCACTCCCAGGCTGGTAAGGCAGTGCCTAATGGAGTCCTCTAAAGAGCTTATGCTTTTATTGCCCACATGTCCTTTCACTGTGTTATAATTGTGGGATTTTCAAGAAATTACGTTTGTGGTTATAATGTGGTAGCTGATGATTTAACTTGCTGGTGGAAGTTCTTGTCTAAACTCTTTTTCTGGATGTTTCACAATGCATGGTACCACCTGTGGGCAGAGATTTTCAGGAGCAGGACCTACCCACAGACCTTCAGCTGAATACACCTTTAAGCACTTTTAATTTGAAAGAAACATCAGGATTTTTTTTTTTTTAATATTTTTTACACAAGCTGGATTCTTATTATGAAAAGACCGTAAGAAAAATCATTCTATAAGTACAGTCTATGCAAGGTGTGGGATATTGTGCCATTTTTATGGCACTCTTAGTTTTAAACAGAATGGTTGGGGTTTATTACACACACAGGCCTTCAGGGCTCTTTTCTGATAATTAGACACATAAGTTAAATCCATAAAAGTGCTTTCTTGGAACCACTGTGGCTAAAAGGGTGACACAATTTACTTTTGTGCTTGGCATGAGTCCTTGAAGCAATATATACCATTTTATTTCAGGATGTGTAAACTACACATTATTGTCAACAGTAGAAACAATTATAACTAGACTTGCTTATTCATGCTAACCCATAATATTGTTACAGAATGATTTGAGGTTAAAGCTAAGAATACTAAAAACGTACACTTCATTCTTATGCAGAATCCATAATAACTACTGCCACAAAAAATCTCTGCAGAGAGTCAATAGAAAGATTTAACAGGGGAGGGGAAATTTATGGGTGCAATCAGAAATAACAGGTTTGTTATATATATGTTATTTGAGAGGCAATGGAAGAATATCAGTTATTTATGAAAGAGGAAAGAACTATTTCTGTTGACAAAGCTGTGGTTACTCCTACCAACAGAAAGCTTTTATCACAGCTCCTGGAGATACATGTGAGACCTGACTTTTCCCTGTTGGAATCAACATAAGCAACAATTTTTCAAGAATGAGTGTGCCTCACATTTATCTGAGGCCATGTGACTACAAGATCACATTTCAAGATAAAGTAAGGAGGATGTTACCCTTTTGAACCAGCATTTTTACAAACCCTGAACTGTACCCTTTCAACAGCAATTCTCAAGTCCAAGTCACATCTATGTGCAGACAGATCTTGACTTCTAACCAGTTGCAGAACAGTTAAAACTAGTGCTTGGCCATGATTTATTTATTTATAAACAAGTTTACTTTTCTTTCCTGAGACATGCAAATAGAGACAGGCATCTGATTCAGATCAGGTTTCTAGAAGCTCATGAAACCATTGCAAAGATGTCGAGTACTCCACTCCTAAAGAAGATACCTGAAATATTTCAGATTTAGACTATCCATTTCCTGGGGCAACTTGAGGCCATTTCCTCTTGTCCTGTTACTTGTGAACAGCAATTGACATCTACTTTATTACAACCTCCTTTCACATAGTTGTAGAGAGGGATAAGGTCCCCTTGAACATCATTTTCTCCAGGCTAAAGAATCCCACTGCTCAGATCATTTGTTCTCTAGACTCTTCCCCAAGTCCTTTGCTCTTCTCTGGAAATTGAACAAATGAAGCAGGAGTCAAAAAGCACCTGAGTCTGGTGTCAAAAGACAAAGTCTGAAAGTACAGGAGGAGCCAAAAGCTGTGGGTGAAGGCTTAAAGCCCCAGCTAGTTAGGGAACAATGTGGGCTGCTCCAAAGTTTACCTGTGGTTAGGCTGTGGTTCTCAGAGCTCAAGTGGAAAAGAACAGCTCTTTGATCCTTGCTAATATACCCCAGATAGTGGGAAGTGAGGCCAAACTCAGAGACCTCAAAGCAAGCCACAGCAGAACAAGCTTCTAGTTCAAGGGCACATCTTAATCCTGCAGCTGAGGTGAACTGCAGATTTTGAGAGTCTATGTCACAGTTGCCCTGTGCTTTGGTGCAGTATTTTGTTCAAGTGATTCACTATTTTTCTCTAGTAAGAACCAGATATTGAAGACAATGTATCAGTACAGTACTCCCCATCCAGCAAGTCATGGAAAGGATTTTGCTCCTTTCCATGGATTTTGGATCAGGTTCACAATGTCTTTAGGAGCTCGTTTTGTTGGGAGATCATGAATAATTTTCTTTCTTATCCTACAGGTACTCCACCTTGGCAGACTGATTGTTGCTGTTTTTCAACAGAATGACAGGAAGTGAGTATTAGACAGGGTAATTTTCCTGTGATGAATTAGGGCAGGGCATTAATTTTTTCCTTTGAGAAATCTTTGATCTGGTTTTATATCTTAGCTGTCCTTGATGGGAAACAAACTGAGACCTTGTCAAGTAGTCACGAGTGGCATAATACCTGTACCTTAAGTTGCTTACCTACTTCCAGTAGGTTTGGTGATCATCTGGTTTCCTCAGGCTCCTGAGAACTTCTATAACAAGCCATAAGGGGGAAAAAAGAAGGGAAAAAATAGTATAGGTCAGCACTTCAGGCCATGTTATAAACTACGTGGTAATTTGGACTGCTGCACTTACAGCTAAGTTCTACCAGATGACACATACAGAATGAATCATAGCATGCCTGAATCTGCACACCCTTCTAACTGCAGCAAGCTCAGGGCAAGAAGGGACAAAAGGATTAAGTATTCTGTTGTCTCCTTCCTCAAAACGCCAAATCGAAGACCCGCCTTCTGATTTTGTGATCTGTTTCTTTGCCATAGCTCACTCCAGCCCAAAAGTTCATTATCATTAGTTATGTTTATATCCTTATATAAATATTATGTATGTTTATAGACATGAAAACACACACTGAAAGAAACAATATACACACACCGATTTCCATGGTTTCAACATGATTTGCATATGCCAGATGTGTAACAAGTGCTGGAAGGAACATCAGCAAGGGAATGAGCTGCCATTGCTGCCAGTGAAAGCTTCCTCTTCCCGTCCCAAAGGCTTATGGCAAGAAATGACAGCGAGGAAGACAAAGCTCAGAAGAGTTTTCAGTAGATTTTTCTGCAGTGACACTGTGCCCTTTCTCTGACTTCCACTGCTCTTGAGCAACTGGCAGCACTAAGCTGTTAAAGAAACAAAGCATGCATGTTGCACCCAAAAATCTTTCACAAACACCTGTCTATCATGGTTTCTTAAGAGGAAAATGTACTTTTGCTATTGCTCCTGGCAGCTCGGAAAGACAGCACACACCACTTGAATCCCTGACCTTATCAGGTGGATCTGGCTGCAGGTAGAGCTTAGCAAAAACTAAACAGGGCTCAGTCTACAGCATCTTCCATGGGGTCTGTGTAAAATGTTACCAACAAAGTTTTCCTATGAGTAAATGCTTCCAGCATTCCTATGGTCTCATTCAGCTTCTTTTTTCTGTAGGTCTTGTTGAGACAAGAGGGTGAAAATAAACATACCTCTGGTGGGTGAATGGGTGTCTCAGAAATTTGTAGTAGGATATGAGAGATTTCTTTTCTCCTTTTCCCTGTTTTCAGTCCTGGCTAGACTTCTGTTAGTTTTGTACCAATTGTCTTCTGCATAAGAAGAGGACATTAGTGTTCAGGACTAATCGTTTATTTCACAGCCTGCAGAACACACTTCAAATATTCTCTTGAAAACACAAACTTCAGCCTTTGAGTTACCCCAAAGATAAGTGAGAGCCTGGAAACAATGAGGCTTGTTCCCATCAGCTGAAAAAGAGCACTGAGGTGAAAAGTCCAAGCCTTGATTTTAGCAAAAGTACATGAAGCACCCTCTGAAGGAGCTGATTTCCCGTTCCACCTCTTCCCCCTGGTACCACCAGCTGCCACCAGATGGTGATTGCAAAGGGCAATTTCTCTCATGGAGAAGGAAAGGGTAATTGAGGCAATGCAGTGAGCTCAGTTTATACCCTCATATACTCCCAGTAAAGCCTGCCTCAGGCCTTTTTGAAAGGTCTTAGTGAATCTAGCCCAGTGACAGCTGTTTCTTTCATCATCTGTTTTTTATATGTTATATTTCTACTCAACATTGCTCTCTGTTAGGCCTAATCACTCTTTTCTTTTGAGGAACAACTTTCTGAAAGGAGGTAAAGAATTTATTCTGCAGGCTAAAAAAAAAAAAAAAAAAAAAAGAAGAGCTGGGGAAAAGTAATCCTGAAAGAAAATTTTGTTTTGGCTTTAATGCCTGGAAATGTGTTAGCCGAAATGGAGGTAAATACCTGATTGGAATTAGTCATTAGCTTCTTAACTTCCCTTCTTACAAGAAGACAGAGAGCTCGAGGTAAGTCCCTGGCAGCAGTTGCAAAGTTGGGTGGGGATTCCCTTTCACAGCAGAAAGAGTAATTATTCCCTATCATTGCTTGATCATTTTTAGTTTGCCTTTGGAAATCTATTTTACAACTCAGTTTCTCTCCAATGGCATGAAGTAGTGTTGGGGTCATGTGAGTGCTGCTGTTCTTTCTCTCTTGGCTGCTCCTCTGAAATCCCACCAACTCCCACACAGAGGAACATCAAAGAGTAAAGATGGAACAAATCTAAAAAAAAAAGAAAAGAAAAAAAAGTTAACCCTAATGACATGTGTACTAAATTCGAAGATAAAAGGTTTATGTTGAAATTGCATCTTTATGTTGAAATTGAGACTTGAGCAGATTTAGTTCACAGATGAGACTTTCTAGCAGCTCAACACTTTTTATTCTGTACCGACAGAAAAACAGGCAAGTTGAGGAGAAAAACAAGAGGTCGGGAAATCTTATGAGGAGAAAACTCAGTAGGGGTGGAGGTAGCTAACAAGATAAGAATCTAGGGCAAGGTTTTGCTAGGGTTTGATATATTGGTTTTATTTGTAAAGGCAGAGTAATTTTGTGTCAGAATGACCCAGAATTACAGAAACTTTTCCATCTATGCACTGAGGGGCTATATTTCATGTGATTTTTATGTATTAGAGTTCTTGTATCTCATTTCACTACCTCCTCCTGCATAAAATAAACTTTATGCAAATAAATGCTTGAGAATTCTGTACTGCTCTATGTTTTCAAAGATCTGACAATGCCCTAATCATTAAAAGAAGGTAATGATCTTTCATAACAGTTTTTTTACACCATTGTTCAGAAAGAGCCCCAGCAAACTTCACAGATCTGGCCTAATTAAAACCAGCAACAAATGCAAGCCTCTTCAGTTCTGACTCAAAAATCAGATTCTGATTTCTGCCTATAACTAAGTAGCTGATTCCATAATCCTGAAGCATAAATACGACAGGCTCCAGCCACCAAACGTTTTCAATTTTTACTTAGGGCAAGCTAATAAATCAGGCTCTGGCCTCACAGTGTAACTGGAAACATAAAATGAAAGTCAGTTGTAAGGATATTTTGGCGTAATGTGAAGAACTGAATAGGTAAACATAAATGCTTTAAAAGTATCAGTATAAAATACTACTGCAAACTGATGAAAGGTTTTCAGCTCCAGGGTGTTCTATGCCAAGACTTCTCCAGACTTCTTTCTGCTTTACTGTAAAGCAGCTGTACTTTTGCAATATAGGAGGCTACAATATTGTTATCAGTCAATGAACTGCAGACAGAGACCTGTCCCAACAGTGCCAATATAAAAACGGCAGGGCGAGCCTTCATGGATGGCATCTTCTGTGATCTCCATATGCCCTACACCAGAAATAGACTTTAATTCTATTCTTTAAGAATTCATTTCCCATCTTAGCTGAGGCAGGCAAAGTATCTTCACCTAGAACTCAGTGTTGTCATCCTTGTATCCCAGGAGTAGAATTCACCCTTGTTTTTCCATTGTTCCCTGACAATGCAAAAAGCCCTGCTCTCCAACTTACTTCATTTTTCCTTTACAGTTCTCCAAAGGGAAGGAAGAGTTTCATGCCAAATGCTGCTGTCAATCTGGCATAACTGTGGGCTTGATCACATGAAAATTGAAAGTGTTTCTCTTTTCAATTGATTAAATGATTGAGTACAGACTTCTTTAATAGAGCAGTCAGCACAACTCACCCATAAACTCAGCATGGAGCACTGTGCTCACCATGTTCTAAATTGCTGACAAACAGTTTATGGTTTGTCACATTTGGCAATCTCTGTACAGGAAAAAGGCCAGCCTTAAGCTGAAATAAAAATAGGTGCTTTAACCAGAACTTGGAAACAACTTGGGAAGAGAGGTTGTGTAAATATATATAAAAAATGTTCAGCTTTTCATTTCTTACCTTACCAGCTTTACTTTTATACATCATCATAACTGTCCTTTCCAGTCACGTTACCATCTGTAAATAATGAAACTTCAACAATGTTAACATTTTTTTACAGCATAATTAGATATCTTTATTTAAATATTCTGTAAATGTTGTGTGTTAGTGAAATAGAATGGTAGCTAAAGGAGCAAGGGAGGTGAATTTGAAACATATCTTGACTCTATTATCTTACTCTCATAAGTCTTGTAGCAGGTGGCACAGACCTGGGGTTTTTTCTCTTTTTCTGCCTCTCCACCTTCTGGCAATGTTTTGAAAGTTGAAAAATCGTGATTTTTTTTTTTTTTTTGAAAAGTGTTTTGTTTTGACTCTCTGCAAATATCTAACATTAGGAAAAAACTCATGCCCCATAATTTTAAATGTTTGGAGAAACTGCATTTCTATAATTGTATAACTGGACATTATTTATACCAGTTAGTGCAACTTGTCCATCCATCCACAAAAGAACCACTTTCTGTACTATAACCCCTGATGTGAGAGTAATACATTTCCTTTGCTTTTCAAAAGCTTTACATACGGGGTATAAATTAAACATTTCTCAACACAGAAATAAATTCTTTGCTTCTGACTCAAAGTATAAGAAGAAAAGCTCCATAACTGACAATTTTCCTGACATCATTTATTTTTAAAGCATTTTATAGATACTAATAAAGTGTTATGGGTGTCATCCAAATTTTAGTGACATAAGTGAAAAAACTCCCACCATTTCAGTGACTTCAGCAAGCTTTGGAAGTTACATGAGTAACATTCATTGCATAAATCAGATATCATCCAGAGAGGATTTCTGGATGTCAAACTTTATTTTTTTTCCAATAATCTTTTTTTGGAGTTTGTTTCCATTTCATGTAGAATTTTCACATGTTCAGTTCTTATCCAAATCAGAAAAAAAGTCAAACAGCTCTGGTGATTTTATGATATTGATAATTTTGTCAGAGATTGATGTACAGAACTACTACAGATCAGGAAACCGAAGTCATCCAAGATACAGACACTGGGGAGGCTAAAATTATGACGTGTTAAAAAAATTACTACATTAAAATAGAGAAACTACAAACACATGAACGCTTGACTCAATTTAAATTTGTTTGTTTTTTTAATCTCTTAGTGGAGAGATTAACCACAAACGACGAAAAGAGTCTAGATTAATTTTGCAGTTACGTGGTTTTATTTAAATGGAATAGCTGTTTGCTGAAGTTTTCAAATTATTTTCATGGTAAAAGGTATTCTAACAAACATTGTGTTTCTCTTGCAGATGCAGATTCTTCTGGCTTGTTAAACATCCCTAAGTGCACCCTTGAATAAGAGAGAGTGACATGAAAAAAATATTTACTTTAGAATGTGACTGTGTTAGACCATCTACTGGGCAGTGAATTTAAAGGTTTCAGGAAGCGTTTACTAAATTTGAGGAGGAATAATGAACCACAGGTGCATTCTGTTAATCAGTTTTTCAGCCATACATCTTTGTGCAATTTAAGGAAGTTAGTAGATAATAATATCCCTGGGAAATGGGAATGATTTGCCTAAGTAGAGATATGAATGGTTTTAATTCTCTCAATTCATGATTCAGTATTATCAGGAAAAGGCTCTTCCCCCAGAGGGTGGTTGGGCACTGAACAGGCTCCCCAGGGTTTGGTCACAGCACCAAGGCTGACAGAACTCTAGTGTTTGGACAACACTCTCAGGAACATGGTGGGATTCTTGGGGTGTCCTGTGCAGGGCCAGGAGTTGGACTGGATGATCCTGATGGGTCCCTTCTAATTCAGCATATTCAATGATTCTGTGATTCGTTATCTTGAGTATTAATGAAGATCCTACAGAAGCAAATATCTCACAATTGTTGAACAATTAATAACAATTTCAAGTAGAAATAGAGGCACATTTCTAATATCGTTTTATGGCAGCTGATGGAAAACATTGATTTTTCTTAGTGGCCACTACCCAGCCATTAGTTAACTGGATAAAAATGTACACTTCAAGTTAGCTCAGATAGAAGAAAGTTAACATGGTTGTAGGCAAGTCATGCTGTGAAATGAAATCTTGAAGAGTCACAATGAGACTATGTAGGACAAATGGGAATGGCTGGAACCTGCTAGGAGTTGGCACCAGAATCAACCTCTAAATCCCTTCAGTGGACTAGGCTTCCAACAACTGTAGTGCCATGGAGATATCCAGCAGCCAAAAAGTTTTAAAGGAGTGAATTTTGTGATTCCTGGGGGTGCTTTCTCAGCACTACCAATGCTTTGAAGAGAAGACTGGTCATAGAAAGACCAGCTTTGACTGCTAAAGTAGAGCTTCAGAAGGATCCAATTTAATCCTACTGGATTCCATATAGATCAGCCTTTTGTTTTCTTTGATAATTCTGAACCAAAACTCTCTTGGAATCTGGTATTGGTGCTTCTATGTGTGATGTAGATGGCAGAACAGCACATGAAAGTGGAGAGCATCGCTATGATTTTTTTCACATGCTTGGCAAATGAGCCTGCACAAGCAGTAAGTACTTGGCTCTTTGCAGTAACTGTTTAGTTGTGCCTCAGATGGAAACAAGGCTTTCCCTTTCATCCAACAGCTGAAGCACACGAATCACAAAGAGGGATGTTTTGTTCAGAGTTTGTCATTTTTCTGCTTTATATGTTATTTTTGATAGTGTTCCTAGTCTTCTAGTCTTCTAGTTTTTTACATACTGAATGTGTTTGTTTTGAATGTATTTTCTGCTTGGAGTCATTGTGGGTGACACCATGAGGTACCTTTCTTTATTTCTTAGGCTTCAGTGTTTCTGGAGAACAAGGGAGATAAGAAGGGAGTGGCAAAATCACCATGTGCATCACTGTGGTGGGTAGATCTTGTCTGCCTGCCAGATGCCATCCAGAGGCTCCCTCACTACCCATTCTCACAGATACAGTGAGTAATCAAAATGGGAAAGCCTATGGGTCGAGATAAATACTTTTAACAAGCATTTCCCAGTTACAGACAATAGGCAAAACTTACTTGACGGGGAAAATTAATTTATTGCCAATAAAAATCTACTTGGATGGTGAGAATCAAAGACAGAAATTAAAACACAACACCCCGTCTTTTTTCCCTCAGGCTCAACTTTGGTCCCCCAGCCCAATTTTTCTACATCCTTCCCCTCATCCAACAGGCAAGTGAAAGGGGATTGGGAGTAAGGAGTTATGGGGTCAATCCATAACAGTTCCTTTGTGCTGCTCCTTCCTCCTCACACTTTTGCCCTGTGGCTCCTCTCCACAGGCTGTAGTACTTCAGGATAAATCTGCAGTAGCATGGCATCCTCCATGGGCTGCAGTGTGGATATTTGCACCAACAGGTCCTTTCCATCAGCTGCAGGGACTATCTGCTCCACTGTGGTCTCTGATAACTCCTCAGACTCTCTTCAAGCAGAAGCAGCAATCCTGCTGTGTGCAAAAAGGGTGTAACACACAGAACTGCTTTCCAAAGACTGTCCTTAATCTTCTGTAGCCATTTAAAGCATCCAGCTAAGGAGAATGAAGGTGCCCACACTTGTTATGACCACTGTCATCCTGCTTCCCTAAATGGGGTTAAACATATTATGCAACAGCTATGACAAGAGGTTGTTGTTCATCCCCTTACCTGATTTCAGATTCTTGTTCAGGCATTTGTTTTCTCCTTTCATACCTCCTCCTGCTTCGTGTCTTCTCAGCTTTGGCTTCTTCAGGAGGCTTTCCTCATCTCTCCACTCTACTGCCTGATCCAGCTGTTTCCTTGGTTCTTTTACCTGGTATTGTCCTTGTTTTGTGCTCTGGCTTCTTCACAGGCATTATTCTCCTCTTGCACTTATTTGACTGTTTTCTGGCAAATCTTTTCTCCTTTCTATCCCTTATCACTGTGCTTTCCAGCCTCCACTACCTGCTGGACCTGGCAGTGGCAGTGGCAGCACCAGATGAAAACCAGGCAGCAAGAAATACTTACCCCTATATGGCATCCCTTGTGTGGTGGTCATTATCCCACCCTTGCTGGTCAGTATATGTGTTTACCCTGACCAGCTGGTCTAAAAACAAAATAAAACCAAAATCCAGGCACTGTAAATTAGATTAATACAATAGGAGTGTTTCTAATCTTGTTTATGTCAGTTGTATAAAACTGACGTAAATGTGGTCACTCCTGGTTTACCTGGTTGTTTGTGCAACTTTGAGTAAATTGCTGTCAAAATTAACTGTCATGGAAGAATGAGGTGAATTTTGGCTTAATTGCCAATTATTGCTGGTATATTATTGCATCAGTATAATGCCTCTGAAATCAATGGCATTGCTCTAACATAAAACTGTAATGAGCTGCAGGGAATGAAATCCTGTTTTCTTGCCTCTGAGAATTTTCAGAGGCTGCTTGATATGGCATAAGTCAAAAATATTTTGTTATTCACTGCTTTTTCTAATTATCAGATTTGTCTCCAGTCCATTTTGTGGTGTTGGCCAGGCACTCGATCTGAGTCAAATTTTCCATACAATCCACACTGCTTTATGTTTCAGAGTTTTTTTTCCTTCTGCCCTAAAACCAGAACAGAAGAGCTGGCTAAGCATGTACAAACCTGCCTGAAGAAAAGACTTGTTTTTCCTTTTCCCTCACCCCTTCTTTTCTATCTAATGTTAGTAAAAAGATGAAACACTTCAAGTAGCATAGAGGTTAGAATTGTGATTAGTAGATTAACAAACCTTTTGCTTGCCAGTCGACCACTTCATCCACATAACTCATCTTCATTAAAGAAGCCAATCTCCTGGAGATAGGATTAATTTTTATAGTAAGAAGCTGTGGTATATGGCTGACACTGTTTTGAGAACACTTGCTCCAGCATTCCTTTCTTGCTGGAATTAGTCTACTGAGAGTTATTCAGGGTCAAAAAGCATCTCTGGTTGCATAAAACCATATGGGAAACACAAAAAAAAAAGAAAAAAAGAAAAAAAGAAATTAATAAGTAACACATCTTATTCTTCACCATTGAAGGGTCTCATCACTTGGTCCAAGATCTAAATTTATTCTTGCCTCTACGAGCTGGCATTGTTTTCCCCACTCCTTTCTGCAGATTGCAAAAGGATATTCACTGTTGAAGTTGAGGTGAAATTTCATGTGCAAGTTGCTTGTTGCCAGTTCTATGCACCACAATCTGAATCTGTGAGAGACAATTTGGTGGGAGAAAGGGTTTGCTTTGTCTGGGTAACACCATCATTGCACAGAATTCTCTGAGCATGGGGTAGACCTTAGAGGCATCGTTGCAAATATTGATTCAGACAAACCTATTTCCTGATGAAAAGCACAGCCTTAGTGGCTCCCAGGCCTGCTATGTTTTCTTGCTAAGTAAAAATATGCATAAAAAACTACTTTGGTTTACAAGTTGTAGCATAAGGAGCTTCATGGATGAAACTGTAGCTTTTGGATGAACAGAAAATAGTCTCTTGTTTATACATTACACTGAAAAATTTCAGTGCTGTTGGCTTTGCTAGAAAATTCCCACTGTCGTTGACTTTGGACATCAGAGATTATCACAAGCCTGGCTGAAACCCTCAGTGCTCTAAACAAGATTTTCCTGAAATTTCCAGCTCACTAGGAATAGAAAACAAAAATTAAAATGCCAATAACTGCTGTTGCACTTCAGTTCCTTTTATTTTTCTGATTGTGTCTTTAGTTGTGTGCTGCCTTAGTCTTACCCAGGGTCAAAGACATCGAAAAAAACCAAATGTTTCTGAAGTTGAAAAAATTAAACGTCTGGTCCAGGTGGAACAGCTTTTTTTT